>RJWK010021959.1:0-30242 GCA_004363435.1 Platanista minor | reverse complement strand
GAACCTAAGAAAAAAAGAAATGTCGTGAAGAACCTAGGGGCAAGACGGGAATAAAGACACAGACCTACTAGAGAATGGACTTGAGGATATGGGGAGGGGGAGGGGTTAGCTGTGATAAAGTGAGAGAGTGGCATGGACCTATGTACACTACCAAACGTAAAATAGATAGCTAGTGGGAAGCAGCCACATAGCACAGGGAGATCAGCTTGGTGCTTTGTGATTACCTGGATAGGTGGGATAGGGAGGGTGGGAGGGAGGGAGATGCAAGAGGGAGGAGATATGGGAACATATGTATATGTATAATTGATTCACTTTGTTATAAAGCAGAAACTAACTCCATTGTAAAGCAATTATACTCCAATAAAGATGTAAAAAAATAAAATAAATTAAAAAAAATAAATGTAGCAAGAGAAAAACAACAAATAACATACAAGGGAATCCCCATAAGGTTAACATCTGATCTTTCAGCAGAAACTCTTCAAGCCAGAAGGGAATGGCAGGACATATTTAAAGTGATGAAAGAGAAAAAACTACAACCAAGATTACTCTACGTAGCAAGGATCTCATTCAGATTCGATTAAAATTAAAACCTTTACAGACAAACAAAAGCTAAGAGAATTCAGCACCACTAAACCAGCTTTAGAACAAATGCTAAAGGAACTTTTCTAGGAAGGAAACACAAGAGAAGGAAAAGACCTACAAAAACAAACCCAAAACAATGAAGAAAATGGTAATAGGAACATACATATCGATAATTACCTTAAGTGAAAATGGAGTAAATGCTCCAACCAAAAGACATAGACTGGCTGAATGGATACAAAAACAAGACCAGTATATATGCCGTCTACAAGAGACCCACTTCAGACCTAGGGACATGTACAGACTGAAAATGAGGGGATGGAGAAAGATATTCCATGCAAATGGAAATCAAAAGAAAGCTGGAGTAGCAATTCTCATGTCAGACAAAATAGACTTTAAAACAAAGACTATTACAAGAGACAAAGAAGGACATTACATAATAATTAAGGGATCAATCCAAGAAGAAGATATAAAAATTGTAAATATTTATGCACCCAACATAGGAACACCTCAATACATAAGGCATATACTAACAGCCATAAAAGGGGAAATTGACAGTAACAGAATCACAGTAGGGGACTTTACCACCCCACTTTCACCGATGGACAGATCATCCAAAATGAAAATATATAAGGAAACACAAGCTTTAAATGATACATCAAACAAGATGGACTTAATTAGTATTTATAGGACGTTCCATCCCACAACAACAGAATACACTTTCTTCTCAAGTGCCCATGGAGCATTCTCCAGGATAGATTATATCTTGGTTCACAAATCAAGCCTTGGTATATTTATGAAAATGGAAATCTTATCAAGTATCTTTTCCAATCACAACGCTATGAGACTACATATCAACTACAGGAAAAAAATATGTAAAAAATACAAACACATGAAAGCTAAACAATACACAACTTAATAACCAACATATCACTGAAGAAATCATAGAGGAAATCAAAAAATATCTAGAAACAAATGACAACGAGAAAATGATGACCCAAGACCTATGGGATGCAGCAAAAGGAGTTCTAAGAGAGGAGTTTATAGCAATACAACCCTACCTGAAGAAACAATAAACATCTCAAAAAAACAAACCTTACACCTAAAGCAGTTAGAGAAAGAAGAAGAAGAACAACAAAAAAACCCCAGAGTTAGCAGAAGGAAAGAAATCATAAAGATAAGATCAGATATAAATGAAAAAGAAATTAAGGAAATGATAGCAAAAATAAATAAAACTAAAACCTCATTCTTTGAGAAGATAAATAAAATTTATAAACCATTAGCTAGACTCATCAAGCAAAAAGGGATAAGACTCCAATCAATAGAATTAGAAATAAAAAAGGGAGAAGTAACAACTAATACTGAAGAAATACAAAGGATCATGAGAGATTACCACAAACAGCTCTATGCCAATAAAATGGACAACCTGGAAGAAATGGACAAATTCTTAGAAATGCACAACCTGCCAAGACTGAACCAGGAAGAAATAGAAAATATTAACAGACCAATCACAAACTCTGAAATTGAAACTGTGATTTAAACTGTTCCAACAAACAAAAGCCCAGCACCAGATGGCTTCACAAGTGAATTATATCAAACATTTCGAGAAGAGCTAACACCCATACTTCTCAAACTCTTCAAAATATAACAGAGGGAGGAATACTCCCAAAGTCATTCTACGAGGCCACCATCACCCTGATACCAAAACCAGACAAAGATGTCACAAAGAAAGAAAACTACAGGCCAGTAGCACTGATGAAAATAGTTGCAAAAATCCTCAAAAAAATACTAGGAAACAGAATCCAACAGCACATTAAAAGGATCATACAGCATGATCAAGTTGGGTTTATCCCAGTAATGCACGGATTCTCTGATATACCAAAATCAAACAGTGTGATAAACCATACTAACTAATTGAAGGAGAAAAACCATATGATCATCTCAGTAGATGCAGAAAAAGCTTTGAACAAGTTTCATCACCCATTTATGAAAAAAAAACCCTGGAGAAAGTAGGCATAGAGGGAACTTACCTCAACAAAATAAAGGCCATATGTGTCAAGCCCACAGCCAACATCATCCTCAATTCTGAAAAACTGAAACTATTTCCACTAAGATCAGGAACAAGACAAGTTTGCCCACACACCACTATTACTGAACATTGTTTTGGAAGTTTTAGCCACAGCCATTAGAGAAGAAAAATAAACAAAAGGAATCCAAATCAGAAAAGAAATAGTAAAGCTGTCACTCTTTGCATATAACATGATTCTATACATAGAGAATTTTAAATATGGTACCAGAAAATTACTAGAGATAATCAATTAATTTGTTAAAGTAGCAGGATGCAAAATTAATGCACAGAAACCTCTTCTATTCCTATAAAATAATAATGAAAAATTATTGGTGTGCATATGTATCTGAAAGTGATGTTAAGGAAACACTCCCATTTACCATTACAACAAAAAGAATAAAATACCTAGGAATAAACCTACCTAAGGAGACAAAAGTCCTGTATGTAGAAAATTATAAGACACTATTGAAAGAAATTAAAGATGATATAAGTAGATGGAGAGATATACCATGACTTGGATGGGAAGAATCAACACTGTGAAAATGATTCTACTACCCAAAGCAATCTACAGATTCAGTGCAATCCCTATCAAACTACCACTGGCACTTTTCACAGAACTAGAACAAAAAATTTCACAATTTTTATGGAAACACAAAAGACCCTGAATAGCAAAAGCAATATTGAGAAAGAAAAACGCAGCTGGAGGAATCAGGCTCCCAGTCTTCCGAATACTCTACAAAGCTACAGTAATCAACACAGTGTGGTACTGGCACAAAAACAAAAATATAGATCAATGGAACAGGATAGAAAGCCCAAAGATAAACCCATGCCCCTACAGTCACCTTATTTTTGATAAAGGAGGCAAGAATATACAATGCAGAAAAGACAGCCACTTCAATAAATGGTGCTGGGAAAACTGGACAGCTACATGTAAAATAATGAATTTAAAACATTCACTAACACCATACACAAAAATAAACTCAAAATGGATGAAAGACCTAAATGTAAGGTGAGACACTATCAAACTCTTAGAGGAAAAGATAGGCAGAACACTCTATGACATAAATCACAGCAATATCCTTTTTGACCCACCTCCTAGAGAAATGGAAATAAAAACAAAATAAACAAATGGACTTAATGAAACTTAAAATCTTTTCCACAGCAAAAGGAAACCATAAAGAAAGTGAAAAGACAACCCTCAGAATCGATGAAAATATTTGCAAATGAAGCAACTGACAAAGGATTAATCTCCAAAACTTACAAGCAGCTCAAGCAGCTCCATATCAAAAAATAAAAAACCCAATCCAAAAATGGGCAGAAGATGTAAATAGACATTTCTCCAAAGATATACAGATTGTCAACAAACACATGAAATAATGCTCAATATTATTAATTATTAGAGATATGTAAATCAAATCTACAATGAGGTATCACCTCATACCAGTCAGAATGGCCATCACCAAAATATCTAAGAACAATAAATGCTGGACAGGGTGTGGAGAAAAGGGAACCCTCTTGCACTGTTGGTGGGAATGTAAATTGATACAGCTACTATGGAGAACAGTATGGAAGTTCCTTAAATAATTAAAAATAGAACTACCATATGACCCAGCAGTCCCACTACTGGGCATATACCCTGAGAAAACCATAATTCAAAAAGAGTCATGTACCACAATGTTCATTGCAGCTCTATTTACAATAGTCAGGACATGGAAGCAAGTGTCCACTGACCAATGAATATGTGGGACATATATACAATGGAATTTTACTCAGCCATAAAAATAAACGAAATTTAGTTTTTTGTAGTGAGGTGGATGGACCTAGAGTCTGTCATACTGAGTGAAGTAACTCAGAAAGAGAAAAACAAATACCATATGCTAACACATATATATGGAATCTAAAAAAAAAAAAAAAATGGTCATGAAGAACCAGGGACAGGGTGGGAAGAAAGGCTCAGAACTACTAGAGAATGTACTTGAGGACATGGGGAGGTGGAAGGGTAAGCTGGAACAAAGTGAGAGAATGACATATATGGACATATATACACTGTCTAATGGAAATTGATAGCTAGTGGGAGGCAGCTGCATAGCATACGGAGTTCAGCTTGGTGCTTTGTGACCACGTAGTGGAGTGGGATAGGGAGGGTGGGAGGGTGGGAGACACAAGAGGGTAGAGCTATGGGGTATATGTATATGTATAACTGTTTCATTTTGTTATAAAGCAGAAGTTAACACACCATTGTAAAGCAATTATACTCCAATAAAGATGTTAAAAAAATATTATTTGTAAGTGTGAGAAGATGGCAATTTGGCAATACTCATCTAAATTATTGACTTACGTTCCCTTTGGCCTAGCTGTTCTTCATGTTTGAATATAGAAGTACTTGTACATGTGTGAAATGACATTTGTACAAGGTAATTTATTTGGTATAACTTGTACCAAGATAGCATTGGTAATACCCTAAGTATCTAACAATATGTAACTGGTTAAATATATATTCAGTATATTCACATTATGGAATACCTTGCAACATTAAATAAAAATAAGTAATGTGCAGAAAAATAAACTAATTATAAAATTTTAAAGTTTAAACCTCTCTAGGTTATGTATGTTAACAGTGAAGGTACATTTAAGTAAACATTTAACTTTTAATCTGGCTGGCAATAAATAAGTAAGTGTTTTAAGGTTTGTATTTATAGAGTAAAAACAAACCATCAAGTCACTAATGGAATAACTTGGAGATATTTTTACTTTTCAACAAATGGAATACTATCATTCAAATTAACTTATTTTAAGTGTTTGCATTTTTGATCCCTTTCATGGAAAAGGAATACTTGGCTCCTTTTATAAAAGTAGCAGGGGAAATGCATTATAATGATTTTAAAATGGATACACTCTGCTTTCAGATGCCCGGGTAGAACTCTAACTTCAGCTCCTGGATAAGAATTTAAAAGCATCATTAGTCAATAAAGATTAAGGTTAAAACCAAAACAAAATACTATAACACCATGGTTCTATTGTAAAATGTTTAGGCTCACTGCTTTTCTAACTCAGTCCACACTCAGTCAGTCACCATAGACTTAACCACTTTGATTAATTGCACAAATGTATTTTATGGAAGTTTCTTCAGATAATTTTATAAATTAAATATATAGATTATTTAAAAATATAAATACTCAAAAATTATTATGTAAAGCAAACATTCCTATTTCCTATTAAAAGAAGAAAACACTTTGACCCTTCAAATGTTTATTTTGTTATTTACTACTATATTTCTAGATAATATGTTCATTAGATGCTAATTTCTTTTTTTTTTTTTTTTTTTTTTTTGCGGTACATGGGCCTCTCACTGTTGTGGCCTCTCCCGTTGTGGAGCACAGGCTCCAGACGCGCAGGCTCAGCTGCCATGGCTCACAGGCCCAGCCGCTCCACGGCATGTGGGATCTTCCCAGACCGGGGCACAAACCCGTGTCCCCTGCTTCGGCAGGTGGACTCACAACCACTGCGCCACCAGGGAAGCCTACTAATTTACTTTTAAAGATAATGAAGTTTCTATTTCCCACACTTGCCTGGATTCCTTGCAAGTCCTCTTCCTTTTTATTCTAAGTAAATATCCCCTTTTGCACTTAATTTTAAACTCATTTTGATTTTTATCTTAAAGAAAGCCTCTTAAATACTGTAAGTTTAAGGCTTCATAAAAACTGGATCCATTAGTATGTCTTGATTTTTTCAGTTTTAAGCATTATTCTGAAATTTTCACCTCTGCCTAGTATTTTTGTAACTGTTTATTTGTTTGTCTTGGTCCTTTAATGTTATAATCTTTCTTCAATGTCCAAGGACATGTGGCTGCTTGTTTAAGACTGGGCCAGTAAAATGGTGAGGGCCTGAATAGGGCTTGGACATAGAAGACATCACTAAAAATTGATTTGGTTTCACTAGGAAACAATACTTGTATATATTTATTATGTTGGTCTTAATTTTAAAATTAGTGGAAACCAATCACATTTGAGAACTAGAAATATGTCACAAGATGAACAGAACCACTATGATAGTTGTGAAGGAAGATCACAATGTAATAGCTGTGACCCAGGTCTGGGGAGTAACACCTCCAGAGTGGAATCGTTCATGAAATTCCAGGAAAGGTGTCTACAAGAAGATCAAACTGATGATAGGTATGATATGCTGGAAAGATTGGAAAGGTGATTTGTGTAATTGGTGATTGAAATTTGGGATGATTCATAAATAATTTTTTAAAAAAATCAATGATTTAACCAAGCAAGCAAACACAAATGATAACATAATTAAGTGTAGAAAATAGAGAGAATAAATATGTGTGCTTGAAAACAAAAACAATTATACAGTACTATATGGCTCACATATAAATAGCATTTGAATAGCCATATCAATATATGAACTGAATATCAATATAATCAAAATAATAACTATATTGAAGAGGGGTTACTGGGCTCCTGTGTGCATCTGTGTGTCTCGTAAGGGATGGAAGTGGAAATTGTTTTTTATTGTAATATAGTTGCTGTGCAATATTTGTTTCAGGTATACTACATAGTGACTTGACATTTGCATACATTATGAAATGATCACTACAATGATCACTAATAATCAACTGTCCCCACACGAAGTTATTACAATATTTGTGACCATGATGTTTATGTTGTATACTAAGTATATCACCTTGACTTATTTATTTTCTAACTAGAGGTTTGTACCTTTTAATACCTTTCATCCTTTTCATCCCCCCACCCTCTTCTTCTCAGCAATCACCCATTTGTTCTCTGTAACTGAGATGGTTTCATTTTTTGTTTGTTCATTTGTCTTTTTTAGGTTTTACATATAAGAGAGAACATAAGGTACTTGTGTTTGTATAATCCATTGTCTGACTCATTTTACTTTCCATAATAGACTCTAGATCCATCCAGTTTGTAGCAAATGAAAAGATTTCATTTTTGTATATATGTACCACTTCTTCCTTATCGATTCATTTTCAAATATCTATATCCATTCCATATCTTGGTTATTGTAAATAATGTTGCAATGATCATTGGTGCCCATATGTATTTTCAAATTAATGTTTTTGTTTACTTCAGGTAAAACCCAGAAGTAAAATTCCTAGATGCTGTGCCAGTTCTATTTGTAATTTTTTGAGGAAGCACCATACTGCTTTCAATAATGGCTGCACCAATTTACATTCCCACTAACAGTGCCTGAGTGTTTCATTTTCTCCTCACCAACACTTGTTATTTGTTACTCTTTCTATTATACCATTCTGAGAGGTGTAAGGTGACATCTTATTATAGCTTTAATTTGAATTACCCTGATGATTAGTAATGTTGAACATCTTTTCATGTGTCTTCTGGCCATCTGTATGTATTCTTTGGAAAAATGTTTTTTTCAGGTCCTCTGTTCATTTTTTTAATCAGGTTTTTTTGATGTTGAATTGTAAGAATTTCATATAGATATTTTAGATATTAACCCCTGTTTAGATATATCATATGCAAATATTTTTCTCATTCAGTAGGCTGTCTTTTTCATTTTGTTGATAGTTTCCTTATCTGTGCAAAAGCTTTTAAGTTTGTTATAGTTCATTTGTTTATTTTTTATTTTGTTTTGCTTGCCTTAGGAGATGGATTCAAAAATTGTTGCTAAGTCCAATGTCGAAGAGCATACTGCCAATGTTTTTTCTATAAGTTTTATGGCTTCAATTCTTACATTTAAGTCTTTAATACATCTTGAGTTTATTTTTGTATATGATGGGAGAAAGAAGTCCACTTTGATTCTTTTGCATGGAGCTGTCCAGTTTTCCTAACACAATTTATTAAAGAGAATATTACATATTCTTCCCTCCTTTGCCATACATTAGTTGACCATATAAGTTTGGGTTTATTTCTGGGCTTTCTACTCTGTTCCATTTGTTTATGTGTCTGTTTTTGGTGCCTTTATCATACTGTTTTGATTACTGTAGCTTGGTACTGTAATTTGAAATTAGGGAGTGTGATACCTCCAGTTTTGGTCTTCTTCCTCAAGATATCTTTGGCTATTTTTTTTGTTTCCATATGAATTTTAGAATTATTTGTTCTAGCTCTGTGAAAAATGCTTTTGGTGTTTTGACAGGGATTGCATGAGATCTGTAGATTGCCTTGGGGAGTATGGTTATTTTAACAATTTTAATTTTTCCAATCCATGAGCACGGTGTATCTTTCCATTTGCTTGTGTCATCTTCAGTTTCTTTCACCAATGTCTTATAGGTTTCAAAGTGCAAGACTTTTACCCCTTTGGTTAGATTTATTCCTTGGTATTTATTGTTTTTAATGAAATTATAAAGAAATTGTTTTCTTAAGTTTTCTTTCTGAGAGTTTGTAATTAGTGTATAGTAATGCAACATATTTCTGTATATTAATTTTGTAGCCTACAACTTTACTGAATTTATCAATTCTAGTAAATTTTCATGGTGTCATTAGGATTTTCCATATACATAATTATGTCATTTGTCAGCAGTAACAGTTTACTTCTTCCTTTTCAATTAGGATTCCTTTTATTTTCTTTGTCTGGTTGCTGTGGCTAAGGCTTCCAATACTATGTTGGATAAAATTAGTGAAAGTGGTCATCCTTGCCTTGTACCTGATCTTAAAGAAAAAGTTTTCAGCTTTTCAACACTAGATATGATATTGGCTATGAACCTTTATTTTGTTGAGGCATGTTCCTTCTACACCCATTTTGTTGAGGGTTTTTACCATTAAAGGATGTTGAATTTTTTCAAAAGCATTTTCTGCATATATTGAGATGATAATATGATTTTTATTCTTCAGTGTGTTAATGTAGTATATCACATTGATTGATTTGTGAATATTGAAGCATTTTTGCATGCCTGGGATAAATCAAACATAATCATGGCATATGATTCTTTTAATGCGTTGTTAAATTTGATTTCTTAATATTTAGTTGAGAATTATGGCATCTGTGTTCACCAGTGATTCTAGCCTATAATTTTCTTTTTCTGTAATGTCCTTATCTGGTTCTGGTATCAGGGTGATGTTGGACTCCTAGAATGAGTTTGGCTGCATTACTTCCTCTGCAATTTTTTGGAATAGTTTGAGAAGGAGAGGTGCTATCTTTTATTTAAATGTTTGTTAGAATTCACCTGTGAAGCCATCTGGCCCTGGACTTTTGTTCATTAAGAGTTTTTTGTTGTTCTTGTTGTTTGTTTATTTGTTTAAATTACTGACTTAATTTCACTACTGATAATCAGTCTGTTCATATATTCTATTTCTCTTGATTCAGTCTTGGGAAATTTTACCTTTCTAGTAATTTATTTATTTACTTGAGGGGTCTTATATTTTATAAAATTGTTTTCAGTAATCTCTTATGATTCTTTGTATTTCTGTGGGGTCTGTTGTAATTTCTACTCTTTCATTTCTGATTTTATTTATTTGGGCCCTCTCTTTTTGTTTTAACATCTTTATTGGATGGACCCTCTTTTTTGTTTTTTTTCTTAATGAGTCTCTCTAATGTTTTATCAATTTTGTTTATCTTTTCAAAGAACCATCTCTTAGTTTCATTGATCTTTTCTATTGTTTTTGTTTGTTTGTTTTGGTTTCTTTCTTTATTTATTTTTGCCTCTATTTCATGGTTTTCTGCTCTGGTATTTATTATCACTCCTTCTGCTAACTTTGGGTTTTGATTGTTCTGTTTCTAGTTCCTTTAGGCATAAGTTGAGATTACTTGAGATTTTCTTCCTTGTTTCCTAAGGTAGGCTTAGTTGCTATGAACTTTCTTCTTAGAAGTTTGCTGCATCCCATAGATTTTAGATCATGTTTTTCCATTTTCATTTGTTTCCAGGTATGTTTTAGTTTCCTCTTTTATTTCTTCAGTGACCCATTGGTTGTTAGGTAGTATGTTGGTTCATCTCTATGTGTTTGTGGTTTTTGTTTTTGTTTGTTTGTTGTTCAGTTTTGTTCTTATAGTTGATTTCTAGTCCCATACCTTTGTGGTCAGAAAAGATGATTAATATCATTTCAATTTTATTAAATTTACTGAGATTTGTTTTATGGCCTAGCATGTGATCTATGCTGGAGAATATTTCATGTGCATTGAAAATACTGTGTATTCTGGTGATCTGGGATGGAAACTTCTAGCTATCCATTAGTACCAACTAATCTAATGTGTTGGTTAAGGCCAGTGTTTCTTTAATGCTTTTCTCTCTGACTGACCTCTCCACTGATTTGAGTGGAATGTAAAAGTCCCCTACTGTTATTGTGTTATTGTCAGTTTCTCCCTTTGTGTTTGTTAATATTTGCTTTATGTATTTAGGGGCTCCTATGTTGGGTGCATATATCTTCTTGACGGATTGATCCCTTTACCATTATTTAATGTCCTTTTCTGTCTCTTAATCCAGTCTTTGTTCTAAAGTCTATTTTGTCTAGTATAAGTATTGCAATCCCAGCTTTCCTTTTATTTCCGTTTGCATAGAATATCTTTCTCCATCCTCTCACTTTCACTGTGTGTGTGTCTTTAGATCTGAAGTGAATCTCTTGTAGGCAACATGTATATAGGTATTGTTTTTTTTATTTTAACCATTCAGCCACTCTATGTATATAATTAGAGAATATAGTCTACTTACATTTAGTATAATTATTTTAAAGCAATTTTTTTTAACTTTATTTATTTATTTATTTTTGGGTGTGTTGGGTCTTCATAGCTGTGCGCAGGCTTTCCCTAATTGTGGCAAGCAGGGGCTACTTTTTGTTGCAGTGAGCAGGCTTCTCATTGTGGTGGCTTCTCTTGTTGAGGAGCATGGGCTATAGGCGTGCAGGCTTCAGTAGTTGTGGCTTGCAGGATCTAGAGCACAGGTTTAGTAGTGTGGTGCACGGGCTTAGTTGTTCCATGGCACATGGGGTCAGCCCAGACCAGGGCTCAAACCCACGTCCCCCATATTGGCAGGTGGATTCTTAACCACTGCACCACCAGGGAAGCCCTATAATTATTTATAGGTGTGCACTTACTGTTATTTTGCTTATTCTGTTCTGGTTGTTTTTGTAGTTCTTTTTCATTCCTTCTTTTTTTTGCTCTCTTCTCTTGTGATTTGATGATTATCTTTAGTGTCACTTCTTTGGCTCTCTTCCTTTGTGATTCATTGCCTGTCCTTTTTTGTGTGTATCTATTATAGATTTTTGGTATGTGGTTGCCATGAGGTTCATAAAATATATATTTATATTTGATTATATAATATATGATTATATATTATATATATATAAAATGATTACATATATGATTATTTTAAGTTGATCATCTCAAAGTTGGAACACATTCTAACCAGCCTACCTCTTTACTCTCCTCTCACGTTTAATGTTTTGATGTCATATTTTACATCTTTTTGTTTTGTGTATCCCTAAACTACTTATTTGGATATAGATGAATTTACTTCTTCTGGCTTTTAACCTTCATACTAGCTTTAAATGTGATGGATGTACTATTTTTACTGTACAATTGCCTTTACTGTGAGATTTTTCCTTTCATAATTTTCATATTTCTAGCTGTGACCTTTTCTTTTCCTCTTAGAAAAATCCCTTTAACTTTTCTTGACAAGCAGGTCTAGTGGTACTGAACTCTTTTGGCTTTTGCTTGTCTATAAAATTATTCCCCTCCCATTCAAGTCTGAATGATAGCCTTGTCAGGTAGATTATTCTTGGTAGTAGTTTTTTCCTTTCATAACTTTGAATATATTGTGCCATTCCTTTCTGTCCTTCAAAGTTTCCACTGAAAAGTCAGCCATCTTATGAGAGTTTCTTTGTATGTAAATACAGTAAGTACCCTACATACAAACCTTCAAGTTGCAAACTTTCAAAGATGCAAACAGGCATTCCATCAATGTCAGGCATAAGCAAAATTGCAGATTTCCCTCTGTCTCCTATTGCTGACAGCCCTTCACCTCTAACATCTCACACCTCCTTTCCCTCCTCCAGTCATTAACTTTTCTTGCCTGTTCACTCGATGCCAGCCCCTGTATACCAGCTGTTGTATGGTACTGCTGTACTTTTCAAGGTACTGAACTGTAAGATTAAAAATGTTTTCTTTATTTTTGTGTTTGTTTGTTTTTTATGTATTATTTTTGTGAAAAGTATTATAAACCTATTGCAGTACAGGACTGTATATCCGATTATGTTAGTTGGGTACCTAGGCTAACTGTTGGACTTATGAACAAATGGGACTTATGAACACTCTCTCGGAACAGAACCCATTCATACATAGGGGACTTACTGTAGCACTTATGCTATTTAAAGATTCTCTTTTAATCTTATTTCTTGCAATTTTAATCATAATCGTAATGTGTCTTGATGTGGATCTCTTTGTGGTTTGTTTTGTTTGAGACTATGACATCTGTTTCATTTGCCAGGTTAGGGAATTTTTCAGCTATTATTTATTTAAATCAATTCTCTGCCCATTTCTCTCTCTCTTATACTTCTCTGACCCTTATTACACAAATATTAGTATGCTTGACATAGTCCCATATGGCTCTTAGACTACCCTCATTTTTAAAATTCTTTTTTTTTCTCTCTTTTCTGTTCAGCTTGGTGATTTCCACTATTCTGTCTTCCAGACCCATGATCCTTTCGTTTTTATTGTCTTACCTACTATTGATTCCTGCTAGTGTACTTTTTATTTCAGTTATTTTATTCTTCAGCCCTGTTGGTTCTTCTTTATATTTTCTAACTCTTTATTGAAATTCTAACTGTGTTCATCCATTTTTCTCCTGTGTTTGTTGAGCATTTTTATGGTCATTACTTTGAATTATCTCAGGTAGATCATTTATCTCCACTTCACTGAGTTGTTTTTCTGAGGTTATATTCTGTTCCTTCTTTAGAAAGTGTTCCTCTGTCACTTTATTTTGCCCAATTCTTTGTGTTTATTTCTTTTTGTGTTATATAGGTCAGTTACATTTCCTGATCTTGGGGAACTGATCTATGTAAGAGACTTCTTATGTGGCCAAGAAGCACACTCCCCACTAGTCATCAAAGATATATTCTCTAGGGGTGCCCCCTTTGTGAGCTATGTTTGTACTTCTGTTGTGTTTGGTCTACTACTGTGGGTGCACTTGTATGCAGGGCTGGCCCCCTGCCTGGTTGGATGCAAGGACCTGCCTTTTGTGGTGACTGTGGACTTTCTGGAGGGGGAAGGGGGGGAGGCGGAAAGTCTCCCATAAGTTGACTGTGTGATCTCGGGTAATTGGGGCTGGTGCTGGCCCACTTGGAGGAGGAGATTTTTATACTCTTATGTAGGAAGTGAGTAGGTAATTTCTAAAACAGAAATAAAAGAGGTAAATGCAAAGAGAAACAGCAAAAAGCACTGTACAAGAATGTGAGAAAAGAAGGTATGTATAGGAGGCAACTCTTCCCTAATAAGCTTTGCACTGCTTTAAATTGTGTGCAAGTATAACCAAATAATCTCCCATCTCTCAGAGATTTAAGAGAAGACATTGCATCTGTAAAATTGTACAGAGAATAAGATAAACATTCTGAAAAGGGAAAAAAAAAAAAAGAGCTCACGATTGAAATATGATATTACAAATGAAAAGCTCAATTAAGTGGCTAGAAGATAGAGTTGAGGAGATCTCTCAGAATATATAGCAATAAGAAACAGATATGGAAAACAAAGGAGAGAAAATATGAAAAAACTCTAGAAATCATTCTGAAAGATAATAACAATAGCAGAATTTGTTCACTAAATGTGAGACAATACTCTCAATATTTTATAAAAAACAATTCATTCAAATCTGAAACAATTCTATGAGGAGACACTATTCATATGGTCTACACTTAGCAGCTGAAAAATCCTAAGTATGAAAGATTAAGCCATTTGGCTCTAGTCATACAGCTAGTGTGGGCAGAACTTGGATCTGCAACCAGGAATTGTGACTCAAGATTCTGTGCTATCAACCCCTCACTATAATGAAATGGAGGAGATTATCACATAAATAACTTAAGAATATTTTCTGTCATTGAAAGGTATAAATTTACAGATGGAAATGTCCATTATGCTCCCCAGAAAATGGAAAACAATAGATCATCCCTAAATTTTCTGGCAGTGAAGATCTACATACTTTCAGAAAAAAAAAAAAAATATATATATATATATATATATATATATATTGCCACTAAGCAAAACTCCACAATAATATTGGAGGTTGGGGTTGTTAACAACAAGATGAGAAGTTAGGGAAAAAAATCAAACAAAATGTTCTTAAATGTGAAGAAGAATTATTTCCAATGTAGAAAGTTATATTTAGCCAAACTGTGCAATATCAAGGCTACAAGAGATATGTTCATATATATAAAGTTTCAGCACTTTTTCTCACCAGGGAAACATTCTTCACCTTTCCCAGACTGAGCTAGATGTTGTTCCTATGTATTCCTTTGGATTTCAGAAAATATCTCTATGAAAATGCTAACAAAATTCTATTGAATAGGTTCTTCCTTTTTTTCTTCCTTTTATCCTTCCTTCTTTTCTTCTCAAATATTTTTGAGTACCTACTCAGTATTAGGTATGTTTTGGTCAACAGAATACAGCCTGAATTAATAAGAACATTTTTCCAAATTATATTTGTAGTGAGAATGTACTAACCCTCTCAAAAGGTCAAGAACCACCTTAAGCACATGTCACATCTGACCCTTTATTCATGCTGAATAAAAGATAATTATCTTTAGTAAGAGTCATCTCTCTGAGTCCCTCAAGTTTACTGTAATTGAGTGGCTTCCAATACATGATATTTCCTATGCCTACCACTTCTTCTATGGCATGTGTGTTAGACAGAATAGTCCTCCAAGAAATGCACAACCAGAATCTCAGAATATGATCTTATTTGGAAATAGGGTCTTTGTAGATGTAGTTAAAATGTGGTCATATTGGATTATGGCAGACCTAAATTTAATATGACTGGCGTCTTCATTGAAAGAGGGACATTTCTTTTTTTTTTTTTTTTTTTTTTTTTTGCGGTACGCAGGCCTCTCACTGTTGTGGCCTCTCCCGTTGTGGAGCACAGGCTCTGGATGCACAGGCTCAGCAGCCATGGCTCACGGGTCTAGCCGCTCCACGGCATGTGAGATCTTCCCGGACCTGGGCATCAACCTGTCCCCTGCATCGGCAGGCAGACTCTCAACCACTGTACCACCAGGGAAGCCAAAGAGGGACATTTTTATAGAGAAACAGACACAAAGGCAGAAGATGGAGGCAGAGATTGGAGTCATGCAGCTGCAAGCCAAGGAACACCTGGGGCTACCAGAAGCGGGAAGAGATAAGGAAGAACCTTCTCCTAGTGTTTTCAGAAGGAGTTTGGTCCTACTAACTCCTTGATTTTGGACTTTTAATCTGTAGAAGATTAATCAGTAATCTCTACTGTGGAACAATAAATTTCTGTTGTTTATAGCCAAAAAAGAAAAAGAAAAGAATGCCTGTGAGGGAGAAGAATGAGAATTAGCAAGCAAATATATATGTAAAGCTTGTAAAAATGATGAAGAAAAGAAGCAGGGTGCAGTCCGCACAGACCAGATTTTAATATCCTCAAAAAGTTATTTATTTTTGCATCCCCAGGACCTAGTACAGTGTTTTCCATATAACCACACAATAAATTTTTGGTCAATTGCAAATACATGTTGAATAAATATATTTCTTCCTAATAATCAAAAAAAATTATGTTACATGAAAAATCTAGTGGAAAAATCTTAATAGTTTGTGTGCACACATCAAAGAGTAAGTTTTTAATTTTGCTGTCTATTAGGCCTCTTAACATCTTTTTTAGTCTTTCATGTTTTTACTTGTAGAATATAATTTTAATACATGTACAACAAAATTTAAAATAATTATCCTTTTTCCATTTTGCACCTGTTCAATAGAGATAAGGAGTGCAAATGATCTGAGTACCTCATTAATTCACAGAAAATATTGCTTTCAACCTGTGTTGCAATCCCCAAACTCCAATAGCAAGCTATAATCAAGCTATAAGACTCTACAGCACTGAAAGAGTCATGCCCAGTTTAACAATAGATAGATAAATGTGATTAACTAGTGGTCTAAATGTAATTATACTGAGGTGGGAAATGAGGTGGTAAAACAGATTATCATTATTACATAATGAACTAGCAATCTTTATATACATTGTTTCTATTTACACAATAGTCAAGCCTTAGGCAAAACTCTGCAATATTTAAAATATACAGCTGCTAAGTCTTTTGTTTTTATCAGCTTTCACTCATTCCTTCACCCAAAACATCCAAAAGGTATAAACAGGGAGAACTGAGTACTTAGAGTTAACAATAGGAATCAACAAATTTTTTATGCTAATTAATGTTACTGGTACAATAGGTTTGGAAATGGCAATGAGCTGCACCTAATTTATTTTGAATTTCATGTTCTCTGAAAATAGCAAGGAGGTTCTTCTCTATACAAAGACATTAGAAAAAACAGGTAATTTGTAATTCATTTTATACTTGTCTGTATTTTGACACCTTAGGACTCTGAAAGAAAACTAAATTATATCTATGCATTTACATATAAATGCCAAATGTAAGTAAAAATGTTCATACTGATTTTCATTATTACTGGAAGATTTGGATAAATGCTTTGTTAATTTCAAATTCAATACATTTTGTTTAAAACGTGAATAAATCCTTTAATTTCTCCAAATATAAAAATCAGATATATGCACATTATGTGCATGAAGAAATAAGGTGGAATATTCTGTAGTATTTTGTCATGATACTTTGTTCTATATAACTCATCTCCCCTTTGCAGTATTCCCTCCTATTTCTAATATTCAGTTCTTCTGAAATAACTTTCAGTACTACCAGTAATCCATGCTTTCTTTCACTTTGTTCAAACTTCTCATTGCATGACTTGTTTTAATATTCAGTAAACCCAATGACATCCTGACTTCTCTATGATAAGAAAATATTTTAACTGCTTGTCTTTTTCCCTCAGTAGGCTGAAAGTTTCATGAAATCATTTGCTATGTCTTGCCCATGCTTGTATTCTAAGCATTCTAGCTTAGTCCTGACACAGGGTAGGCTCTCAAAGCACATTCACTGAATGTATGTACAAGCAAAGAACTATTAATAATATCTATCTATTAGCCTAACTTCAAACATTTAACCATTTTCTACTAAGAGAACAATTTGAGTACTGGAAGTCTGTTTTGTAAAGACTGGCAAGGCAAATCAGTAAATTTGGTCATAATAGATAGATGAATCAGTAATGCACGTTAACTAGAGAACACTGCAAAAATATCTGATCCATTATTCCCAATATTCCAACTATAGACTTTTGAATAGTTGATATTTCTTGACATTGAGGTCAATGTGAAGAAATCAAACACTTTCATATTTGTGGTGTGCTATCCTTCTTTTGAAAGAGCTGTTTTATTATATTAACATAACATCCAGGTGAAAGAGCAAGAGAAGTCTAGTTGGGGTTTGGCAAGGTTAGCTCTGCTGTCAGCCATCACATTTTCATAACAATGAAACATGTACTTTATGGTTAGCCATAGAACATCCAGAAGCTGTGTAAGAATACAGGGGCAAAAGGATAAAATAGTATTATAATTTGAAAAAAAAAACAAAAAACAAAAAAAATACATTACAAGATTAGTGTCATATGGCATTACTTGTTCTAGAGCTTCTCCAGCCTCTTTAAGCCTTGAATACAGCCTTTCTATCTTATATACAGCTGAAAAATCTGCTTGTGTCTTATTTAATGCCCAGTCCATCAACATTTCCTTTTCAGTTTAAAATTACTATTAATTCCACCTCTGGTATTTATTCTATGGAACATTAATAAAAGTAAGACATACTTACAGGTAAACACACTAATTGTAGTATCCTAATAATAACTAACATTAGAAATAACTTAAATGTGCATGAATGTATATGAATTCTTTTTTTGTGTGTGTGTGTGTGGTACGCGGGCCTCTCACTGCTGTGGCCTCTCCCGTTGCAGAGCACAGGCTCCAGACGCGCAGGCTCAGCGGCCATGGCTCATGGCCCCAGCCGCTCCGTGGCAAGTGGGTTCTTCCCGGACCGGGGCATGAACCCGCGTCCCCTGCATCGGCAGGCAGACTCTCAACAACTGCACCACCAGGGAAGCCCAATGTATATGAATTCTTAAGATAAAATCTGGGATATCAATATAAGGGATCTTCTGTATGGATCTATTAAAAAAGAGAGAGCTCTATACATAATTGACAATCCATGGTAAAGAAAGCAAGTAAAGAACAGTATATAGCATAAAATATTATCTGTATAAAATATACATAAATTATGTAGGCCAGAAAAATACAGAATAACTGATGCTTGCTTTATAAAGTTATTCATGTTTCATTATGGAAGAAATTTATTTACTTTTTTTCTAAATTTCCATTATATTCAACTGTCTACATACTGAACTAAATTCATAGTTAGGAAAAAACGAAAGCATTATTTAAAATGCTACATAGAGATCTCTTTCTTCTCTTTTCAAACTTGTCTCAGGGGAATCTTTTTTTTTTTTTTTTGCGGTACGTGGGACTCTCACTGTTGTGGCTTCTCCCGCTGCGGAGCACAGGCTCTGGACGCACAGGCTCAGCGGCCATGGCTCACGGGCCCAGCCGCTCCACGGCATGTGGGATCTTCCCGGACCGGGGCATGAACCCATGTCCCCTGCATCAGCAGGCGGATTCTCAACCACTGCGCCACCAGGGAAGCCCTCAGGAGAATTTTAACGCTATCATCCTTAGCAAGACTGGGTCTTCCACTGATGTTTGTAATATCATCCCATTCTAGCTACTTCAGAGCCTCACATCCTCAATTATCTCATGATATACCTCCATTGTCAATTTCACCATGGTTTACAACATCCTCAGGTTTCACAAAACGACAATTTGGCAAAATAGAACAAAAGAAACAAGTGTATAAGTAACTAAGTAACAAAGTTTAAAAACATGTCTTTCTATTTTACATTTGGTAGTATATATGTCCATTCCACTCTCACTTCATCCCAGCTTACCTTTCTGCCCCACCCCGTGTGCTCAAGCCCATTCTCTACGTCTGCGTCTTTATTCCTGTCCTGCCCCTAGGTTCTTCAGAACCTTTTTTTTTTTTTTAGATTCCATATATATGTGTTAGCATAGCAGCTGCATAGCACAGGGAGATCAGCTCGGTGTTTTGTGACCACCTAGAGGGGTGGGATAGGGAGGGAGTGATGGACATGCAAGAGGGAAAATATATGGGGATATATGTATATGTATAGCTGATTCAGTTTGTTATAAAGCAGAAATTAACACACCATTGTAAAGCAATTATACTCCAATAAAGATGTTAAAGCTACAACAACAAAAAACATCTTTCTATTTTCTCCTCCAGCAAACTTCTAGAAGTAGTTATATCTACTTTGTTAATCTTCTGTCTCATCTGCCTATCATTCCTTCCCTCTTGGTTCTATTCACAGCTTAAAAATCATAATTAACTTTCTAATCCTGTAATCCTGGGTTCGGCAAACTATTTCTGAAAAGGGTCACACAGTAAATATATTAGCCTTGATTGGCTAAACAGGCTCTGCCACAACTAAAATCTGCCATTGTAGCACAAAAGCAGCCACAGACAATGCATAAAAGATGAACAAGCTGTATTCCAATAAAACTTTATTCATAAATACAGGGAGTGGACTGGATTTGCCCTGTGAGCTATATTTGCAGGCTCCTGATGTAACCTAATAGCTAATTTTCGGTCATCATCATTTTTACTTTTCTGAATTGACACTGACTTCTTCCTTCTTGAAATTCTCCTCTCTGGGCAGAAAGAATTTGGGATCACCAAATATTCCATGGGCTCCTGTACATTTCCCAGGCACCCTTGAAGTTACATTGAGAACACATGACTCATTGTGCCCAATGGGTTTGAGTGGAAGTGATGTGTATTCCTTCTTTTCTGACACAGTAAAGACCTAGGATATGAATTTTCTGTGTTCTGTCTCTTGTTTGCATTGAGGGAGGCAAAGAACTCAGTTGCGAGAGCTGCAGAATGCACAGACTCAACACTCCTTGGTGATAGTGGAAATAAGTTGCAGACTGTTACAAAGTGAAAACTAAACCTTTGTTTGGTTAAGAAAGTGAGATATAAGGGTTTCTAAGTTACACTATGTGCAAACCTATACTTACTTAGTCTTTTTAACTTCCCTCAGATCATGCTACTCCTTACCTAAAGGGTGTAATGGTTTTCCTCTCTTTTTCAATTAACAATAAATGTTCAGAATATTTAGTGCGGCGTTCAAGATCATGACCTTACTTGTATTAGTTTTTGAGTGCTTTGCAGCTATTGACACAAACTCAGCTACTGAACACAGCACATGTTTAATTTTGGTACAGTTTTCATGGGTCAAAATTCCAGGCACAGTTTAGTGGGATCTCACAAGGCTGCAACCAAGATGATGAATGGGGCTGGGGTCCTGCAAGAAGCTCGACTTGAGAAAAATTAACTTCCAGCCTCCCTCAGATTGTTGGGAGAATTCAGTTCCTTGTGACTATAGTACTAAAGTCCCTGTTTTCTTGCTGGCTGTCAGCAATGGGTCACTCTCAGCTCCTAAGGGCCATCCTCAGGTCCTAGGCATGTGAACCTCTCACAACTTGGCAGCTTACTTCTTTGAAGTCAGGAAGAGACTCTCTTCAGTAAGGGCCCTTTTCCCCTTTTTAAGGTTTTCAGCTGATTAAGTCAGGCCCACTCAGTATAATCTCCCCTTTCATTAACTTATAGTCAATTGATTTGAAACTTTATTGCTATCTGTGAAATCCTTTAACTTTTTCTACATAAAGTAACCTAATCATGGAGTAATATCCTATCATGTTCAGTTTCTCCCCACACCAAAGGGGAGGGCACTATGTAGGGCATGTACGCCAGGAGGAGGAATTTTGGGGACCATGTTAGAATTCTGGTTACCACATTGTCCTAACCTATTTCCCAAGTATTAATTACTTCCACATCTTCCTCTTGGTTCCATGTAATATAGGTAAAAGTAATCACTTGGATTTCTTGCTGTTTATTCTTTGTCTTAAGACAAAGCTAACAATTATTGTGGTTATCGTGGTTAAGCTAACAATTATTGATGGTTATGTTATATATCAAATACTCTCATGTTTATTATGTTTTTAATCCTTAAAATAACTCAGAGAACTTAGATTTAACATCTCCATTTATATATAAAGAAACAAATTTCTATTCTTGACACCCAAGCTCTAGATTATTTAATTATGACTCATAAATTTATTTACTAGGCTTCTATCTTTTCCATCTGCTAAGGTCTTTATCTAGAATTCATCCCATCATGCTCATATGTGTAATACCTATCCATCTTTAAAATAGTTCCCCAATAATTTTATTATGAGATTTTTCAAATATATACCAAACTGAAAGTATTTCATAGTGAAGACCAATATACGTATCATCTAATATCTACCATTAATATTTTACTGTACTGGCTTTATCATATATGTATCCATCCATGCACCCAACACACTATCCATCCAACATTACATTGTAGTTTTTGATATGCTTCAAAGTAATTTGTAGGCGTCAGTACACTTCCACCTAAATATTGTAATATGTAATCTCTTAGCTAAACTTCAATATTTCTTTTCAGACTCTCTTCTTTTGATGCAAAATTTACATACAATGAATACATAAATATTAAGTGTACATTTGCCGTGTTTTAACAAATGCTTACATCTGGGAAACACAGATGCATATCAAGATATACAGTATTATAATGACTCCAGAAACTTTCCTCCTGCATTTTTCCAGATAAACCCTACACCCACCAACAATCTTTATTCTTCCCCACTGTTAATCAATTTTGCCTAGTAAAGAACTTCATTTAAGTTGAATTATATAGCATGTTCTCTTGTGCTTTTTAATGCTACAGATGCTTTTGATACTGATTCTTTTTGTGTATGAAAAAAGTAGTTTGTTTCTTTTTGTAACTGAGTAGTATTGAATTAAAAAAACATATCTTAGTTTGTGTATTCATTATATTGTTGATGGAAACTTCTTTCTGGGAATATTATGAATGAAATTGTCATGAACATTTGTGTAAATGTGTTTCTGTTAATATTTCTTTTCATTTTTCATGAGTGTATACCTAGAAGTTTAATTTCTGTGACATATGCTAGGTGTATGTTCAGTTTTATAAAAAACTAAGATACTGCCATAATGCTTCCAAGGTGGTTGTATTATTTTACATCCCCACCAACAATATACAGGAATTAAAGTTTCTCCACATACTCAAGTACACCTGTTATCACCAATCTTTTTTGTTTTAACCCATTTGGTGGGGGATAAATTTATTTTCCATTTCCCTGATGACTTACAACATGGAACACCTTTTGAAAATGTCTATTAAATCTTGCCTCTTTTTATTAGGTCACTTTTTAACTGATTTTTATTGCACTTATAATTATTGATTTTTGTGGCTTATATAAGAGACATTTAGCTAATTTCAAGCCACAGCTATATACTTCTGAATTTCTTCTACAGTGCTTTATGGTTTTAGTCTTTGCATTTTCTCTGTTATGAATATTTAATTTTTCTGGCAGCATTTCCTGAAAAAAAATATTCAACCCACTGGGTTGCTTTGGTGATTTCATTGAAAATTAAATGACTATATACCAATGTGTCTATTACTAGATTTTAAATTTTGTTACATTGATCTCTGTCTCTGTCTCCGATATTTATTATTTTATTGTACAGTCTTGATTATGGTAGCTTTATTGTTAATTCTGAAATCAAGTTATGTAAGGCTTTTAAACTTTTTCCTTCTTTTAAGATTTCTTTGCATATTCTAGTTTCTTTGCAGCTCAATATATATTTTAACCAGCCTGCAAAGTTTACAGAGAAATGTTTTGGGACTTTAGGATGACATTGAATCTGTAGATCAAATTGGGTGGAGCACACATATTAATAATATTGAATTTTCCAGTTAATGAAAATGGTATACCTCTTCACTTATTTACATCTTTTTAAATGATCTCAGCTATGTTTTATGGCATTCATTTTAGATATTTCCTTCATCTTTTGAAAAAATTTATTCCTATTTTGTCTTTTAATGCTACTCTGAATAAAATTATTTTTTCCATTTTATTTGTGTTTGCTACTAGTACATAAAAATGCAACTGATTTTTTTCTTACATCTTATACGCAACATGTGAGAGTTCCAATTTCTCTGTATCTTTGCCAATATTTGTCATTTTCTCTTTTTTTTAGTCATCCTAGTGGGTGTGGAAATGACATCATATTATACTTTTGATTTGTATTTTCTTAGTGATTGATAATATTCAGCACTGTTTGATATGCTTATTAGCCACTTGTACATCTTCTTTGAAGAAATATCTATTCATACTCTTCCCCTGTTTTTTTCCCCCAATTGAGTTATAGTTCCTTTAAAATGCTGTGTTAGTTTCTGCTAGATTTCCCCTTTTATGGTTGTTAGCATTTGCCTTATGTATTGAGGTGCTCCTATGTTGGATGCATAAGTATTTGCAATTGTTATATCTTCTTGAATTGATCCCTTGATCATTATGCAGCATCCTTCCTTGTCTCTTGTAAGAGTCTTTATTTTAAAGTCTCATTTATCAGGTATGAGTATTGCTACTTCAGCTTTCTTCTGATTTCCATTTGCATGGAATATCTTTTTCCATCCCCTCACTTTCATTTTGTATGTGTCCCTAGGTCTGAGGTTGTTCTCTTATAGACTACATATGTACGTGTCTTGTTTTTGTATCTATTCAGGCAGTCTATGTCTTTTTTTGGAGCATTTAATCCATTTACATGGAAGGTAATTAGTTTCTATTACCATTTTCTTATTTGTTTGGGTTTGTTTTTGTAGGTCTTTTTCTTCTCCTGTGTTTCCCACCTAAAGAATTTCCTTTAGCATTTGTTGTAAAGCTGGTTTGGTGGTTCTGAATTCTCTTAGCTTTTGCTTGTCTGTAAAGCTTTTGATTTCTCCATCAAATCTGAATGAGATCCTTCCTGGGTAGAGTAATCTTGGTTGTAGGTTTTTCCCTTTCAACACTTTAAATATATCCTCAACACTTTAAATATATCCTAACACTCCCTTCTGGCCTGCAGAGTTTCTGCTGAAAAATCAGCTGATAACCTTATGGGGATTCCCTTGTATGTTACTTTTTACTTTTCCCTTGCTGATTTTAATATTTTTTCTTTGTATTTAATTTTTCTTAGTTTGATTAATATGTGTCTTGGCATGTTTCTCCTTGGGCTTATCCTGTGTGGGACTCTCTGAACTTCTTGGACTTGGGTGGCTATTTCCTTTCCCATGTTAGGGAAGTTTTTGACTCTAATGTCTTCAAATATTTTCTCAGACCCTTTCTCTTTCTCTTCTTCTTCTGGGACCCCTATAATTTGAATGTTCATGCATTTAATGTTGTCCCAGAGGTCTCTGAGACTGTCCTCAGTTCTTTTCATTCTTTTTTCTTTACTCTGCTCCTCAACAGTAATTTCCACCATTCTATCTTCCAGCTCACTTATTCGTTTTTCTGTCTCAGTTATTCTGCTCTTGATTCCTTCTAGTGTATTTTTCATTTCAACTACTGTGCGGTTCATCAGGGAGGGAAGAAAAGTAGAAGAGGGACAGGACAGTGCCCCTTATGGGGGCTGGGAGAGGAGAGAGGTTCCCATGCTCGAAGGGGTCCACTCACAGCGAGGGGATCAGTGGAGATGGAGAGGGACCTTTGAGGGATTAGGGAATCAGAGGGGGAAGTAGCCAGCATCTATCCCTCCTGCTTGGGCCCTAGTGAGCCTGCTTGTGTCCTGGTCCTGAAACCCAAACCCTGGGGCACCCTCTGGCCACATGGGTCCCCAGGACTGAGCCTCACCCCCTACAAGACCTCCTCCAGCTGTACCAGCCCCTCCTGGCATGCCTGTGGAGGCCTGCATCCTAGATGGCCTGCACAGGCACACGTGCTCCAGGCCAGCTACAGGAACAGACACTAGTGAGAGGAAAACATGCAGAGGTGGGGCTGACATGGCAGGTCCAGAGACCTACCTGGAGGTCGTGGAGGCCTACTGGGGACATGGGGGTAGGCTGTAGCTCACCATGGGGGCAAGGACAATGATAGATGAGGCACCAGGGGAATTTTTATTTTAAAAATGTTTTTAACCTTTTATTTTATTCTTTTTTAATGCTTTTTTTCTGTATTTTTGGCTGTTGTGGTTCTTTTTGTTGTTTCATTTTTATTTTTTCTAATATATTTTAAATGTTTCTAATTCTATTTTCTTTGTTATTGTTCTGTTGTTTTCTGTTTTTTCTTTATTTCTTTCTTTGTTTGTTTTTTGATTTTTTTTTTCCATGCTGTGCAGATTGCTGGGTCTTGGTTCTTTCCCTGTTTTTTGAATTTCATTACTTGTCTTTTTTATTATTGAGTAACAATAGTTCTTTATTTTCTGCATACAAATGCTGTATGAAATTCATGATTTGCAAATATTTTCTTCTTTCTTTTGATTATTTTTCACTTTCTTAATGGTATAATTTGTAGGGCAATACTCTTAATTATGGTGAAGTTCAATTCATCTACTTTTCAAATGTTGCTTGTGGTATTAATGTTATATCTAAGAACCATTGCCAAGAATCTGAAGACTGCCCATTAATATATAAAGTAATTATTTATATGGTCAGATTTAGATCTACCATTTTACTGTTTAGTTTTTATTTGCCAGTCCCTTTTAGTTTCTCTTTTTCTACTTCTTTTTCGATTATTTAAATATTTTGTTGGGAATTCTATTTTAAATTACCTACAACATATATATATATATACATACATATATATATACATATATATATATTTTTTTAAATCATCCATTTCTCTCTTTATTCCATTTATTTCACACTCATATGCTAGTTCATTAAAAAATTGACATATGCTCCTTGAACATCCAAAGATATATCAAGAAAATCCTTTCTCCTATATTAAATTAGTTATTGTTTCTTTAGCTCATGTGTTTTTTATCTCATGTATATTTTAAGTGATTGCTCTAGAGATTACAATAAACATGTTTAGATTTACAAACTAGATTTAATATTATAACACATCATTAAAATGTTGAAATCTCACCAACATATAGATCTAATAAATCCCCCCTCTCTCCCCCCGCCACCACACACACATTTTATGCTAGAGGTAGAAAACTTTTTATGTAATGGGCCAGATAGTAAATATTCTAGACTTTGCAGGATACAAACAGTTCCTGTTACGTATTCTGCTTTGTTTTGTTTTAATAATATTTTTAAAATGTAGAAAATCATTCTTAGCTTGAAGTTTTCTAATATAGAGACTGTAGGCTAGACGTTGCCCATGGGCCATAGTTTGTTACCCTTTGCATTATACTATCATTATAAATATTACATGTATATATCTTAAAAACTGTAGAAGAAAATGCTACTATTTTTTTGCTTCAGAAAGATACATAAATTTCAAAGAAAGAGGAAATAAGGAGAATTTATATTTATATAAATGTTTAACATTTCCCATGGACATTGTTCTTTTTTAAAGACACAGATTTCCAACTGGTAATGCTTGGAGAATTCCCTTTCTTTTATGTATTTATTTATTTATTTATTTGCATTGTGTATTTGATGTCAAAAGAATTCTCTAAGTTTTCTTATATCTTCGATGTCTTCTTTTGCTTTTAGTCTTGTGGTTTACTTTGGCTGAATATAGAATTCTAGAATGAGAGCTTTATTTAGTTAGAATTTATTCAGTACTCTAAACATGCTCTTTTACTATCTTTGACTTTTTTTTTTTTCTGATGAAAATCAACAGTATTTTGAAGCATAGTTGCTCTTTATATGATATAGAATTTTATGCTGGTTACTTTCAGGATATTTTCCTTAGTTTGGCTGTAACTGTTTTAACAATGGCATATCTACAAATAGTTATCTTCATGTTAATTCTTACTTAGAGTTTCCTGAGCTTATCTAATCAGATCACAAACATTGTCCTGCAAATGAAGAAAAATCCAGATGTCCTTCAGAAGGAAGAATGCAATAGCATGACAGTTGTATACAGTGACTTCCTCTTCACTGTCCTGAAAGAGACCTGCAGCAACTCAGCTGGGTAACTGTGCCTATGGGAAGGAAGAAATATTAGACACCATCTTTGGCTGATACCAATTATTGGGGAACCAGAACATCACAGGTCCATCAGTCCATCAAAGGATCACATAATGAAGGAAGATCTGAATTTTCCTCATGATAGGATCGTTAAAATAGTATGTGTAGGGAGGAGAGACAAGATGGCGGAAGAGTAAGACGCGGAGATTACCTTGCTCCCCACAGATTCACCAGAAATACATCTACACGTGGAACAACTCCTGCAGAAAACCTACTGAACGCTGGCAGAAGACGTTAGACCTCCCAAAAGGCAAGAAACTCCACACTTACCTGAGTAGGGCAAACAAAAAAACCCTAAAAACAGAGACATAGGATAGGGACGGGATCGGCACCAGTGGGAGGGAGCTGTGAAGCAGGAAAGGTTTCCACACACTGAGAAGCCCCTTCGCGGGTGGAGACTGCGGGTGGCGGAGGGGGGACGCTTTGGAGTCACGGAGGAGAGCACAGCCGCAGGGGCGCGGAGGACAAAGCGGGGAGATTCCCGCACGGAGGATCGGCACCGACCGGCGCTCACCAGCCCGAGAGGCTTGTCTGCTCCCCCGCCGGGGCGGGCGGGGCTGGGAGCTGAGGCTCGGGCTTCGGTCGGAGCGCAGGGATAGGACTGGGGTTGGCGGCGTGAACACAGCCTGCAGGGGGCTAGTGCACCACGGCTAGCCGGCAGGGAGTCCGGGAAAAAGTCTGGACCTGCCGAGGAGGCAAGAGACTTTTTCTTCCCTCTTTGTTTCCTGGTGCGCGAGGAAAGGGGATTAAGAGCGCTGCTTAAAGGAGCTCCAGAGACGGGCGCGAGCCGCGGCTACCCGCGCGGACCCCAGACACGGGCCTGAGACACTAGGGCTGCTGCGGCCGCCACCAGGAAGCCTGTGTGCGAGCACAAGTCACTCTGCACACCTCCCCTTCCGGAGCCTGTGCAGCCCGCCAACGCCAGGGTCCCAGGATCCAGGGATGGCTTCCCCGGGAGAACGCACAGCGAGCCTCAGGCTGGTGCAATGCCCTGGTGGCCTCTGCCGCCGCAGGCTCGCCCCACGCTCCGTGCCCCTCCCTCCCCCCGGCCTGAGTGAGCCAGAGCCCCCAAGTCAGCGGCTCCTTTAACCCCGCCCTGTCTGAACGAAGAAGAGACGCCCTCAGGCGACCTACACACAGAGGCGGGGCCAGATCCAAAGCTGAGCCCCGAGAGCTGTGCTAACAAAGAAGAGAAAGGGAAACATCCCCCAGCAGCCTCAGGAGCAGCGGATTAAATCACCACAATCAAGTTGATGTACCCTGCATCTGCGGAATACATGAATAGATGGCAAATCATCCCAAATTGAGGAGGTGGACTTTGAGAGCAAGATTTTTTTTTTTCCCTTTTCCTCTTTTTATGAGTTTGTATGTGTATTCTTCCGTGTGAGATTTTGTCTGTATAGCTCTGCTTTCATCATTTGTCCTAGGGTTCTATCTGTCTGGGGGTTTTTTTGTTTTGTTTTGTTTTTTTTTTAACTTTAAAAAAATTTTTTCTATCTTAATAATTTTTTTAATTTAATAACTTGATTTTGTTTTATCTAACATTATTCTATTTTATCCTTCCTTTCTTCGTTTCTTCCTCTCTCTCTCTCTTTCTCTCTCTCTTTCTCCATTCTCTCTCTCTCTCTCTTTATTTCTTTCTTCCAACTTTTTCTCCCTTTTATTCTGAGCCGTGTGGACGAAAGGCTCTTGGTGCTACAGCCAGGGTCAGTGCTGTGCCTCTGAGGTGGGAGAGCCAACTTCAGGGCTCCGGTCTACAAGAGACCTCCCAACCCCACATAATATCAAACGGCGAAAATCTCCCAGAGATCTCCATCTCAACTCCAGCACCCAGCTTCACTCAAAGACCAGAAAGCAGCAGTACTGGACACGCTAGGCAAAACAACTAGAAACAGGAACACAACCCCACCCATTAGCAGAGAGGCCACCTAAAATCATAATAAGTCCACAGACACCACAAAACATGCCACCTGACATGGACCTGCCCACCAGAAAGACAAGATCCAGCCTCATCCATCAGAACACAGACACTAGTCCCCTCCACCAGAAAGCCTACACAACCCACTGAACCAACTTTAGCCACTGGAGACAGACACCAAAAACAACGAGAACTACGAACCTGCAGCCTGCAAAAAGGAGACCCCAAACACAGTAAGATAAGCAAAATGAGAAGACAGAAAAACACAGAGCAGATGAAGGAGCAAGATAAAAACCCACCAGACCTAACAAATGAAGAGGAAATAGGCAGTCTATCTGAAAAAGAATTCAGAATAATGATAGTAAAGATGATCCAAAACCTTGGAAACAGAATTAATAAGGACCTAGAAGAACTAAAGATGAAACAAGCAACAATGAACAGCACAATAAATGAAATTAAAAATACTCT
>RJWK010021958.1:0-30266 GCA_004363435.1 Platanista minor | reverse complement strand
GAAAAGATATGTGCACCCCAAAGTTCATTGCAGCACTGTTTACAATAACCAGGACATGGAAGAAACCTAAACGTCCAACGACAGAGGAATGGATAAAGAAGATGTGGTACATATATACAATGTAATATTCACCATAAAAAGGAATGAAATAATGCCATTTGCAGCAACATGGATGGACTTAGAGACTGTCATATTGAGTGAAGTAAGTCAGACGGAGAAAGACAAATATATGATATCACTTATATGTGGAACCTAAAAAAGGGTACAAATGAACTCATTTACAAAACAGAAATAGAGTCACAGATGTAGAAACAATTTTATGGTTACCAGGAGGAAAGGGGGGAGAGGGATAAATTGGGAGATTGGGATTGACATATACACACAGACTGCTATATATAAAATAGACAACTAATAAGGACATACTGAATAACACAGGGAACTCTACTCGTTATTCCATAATGGCCTATATTGGAAACTAATCTAAAAAAGAGTGGATATATGTATATGTATAACTGATTCACTTTGTTGTACAGCAGAAACTAACACAACATTGTAAATCAACTATATTCCAACAAAATTTTTTTTTTAAATCCATATACTGATGTACTCAAAGTTTGAAAAAAAATGATCTCTATGGGTTAATAGTAACTACTATTTACTGAAATTACTGTAGAGAGTACTTTTGGCATGTTGTCCTCAATTCACACAACCATCTTACAAAGTAGGAATTAGTCTCCTCAATTTACAGAAAAAGAAACTAAAGTTGAGATAGACTTTGATACTTTTCCAAAGTCACATACTTGGTAGAGCTAGAATTTTCTTACAGTTCTGTCTGATCAAAGCACCCATGTTTTGTCCAGTACGCTAAAGTGAGATAGGGTAGAGGAGCTTAACTCTGAGGTTGAACCATATGAAATTGCCAACATTAACTCATTTTTCACCTACAAAAACAGTAATTTCATAACGTTTAACCGAAATAAATACTTCAATGCCTTCTGTTGGAATGAACCTTAAAAGAATGATTATTACGTCAGTCTGCAAAAAGCTTTTAGTGAAGTTGGGATCGACAGACATTAATGCAGCTCCTCTATACTATCAAAGCTCTTCTTTTCCTTCCTCTTAAAGACAACTTGTATAGCTTTACACCTATGAGGGAATATACCTGGCTCCAAGTTAATTTCCTAAAACAATTGTAGGTGTTTTATTTTTTTTAACATCTTTATTGGAGTATAATTGCTTTACAATGGTGTTAGTTTCTGCTTTATAACAAAGTGAATCAATTATACATATACATATGTTCCCATATCTCCTCCCTCTTGCGTTTCCCTCCCTCCCACTCTCCCCATTTCTTATAAAAGGGATAGAAAACTGTAGGGTCATTTACAAGCATAAAGGGGGATTATTGGTCCAACATGAGTATGGCAGGAGCCCAGAGTCCATCTCAGAGCTTTACCTTGTTCCTTACCAGCAGCTCTCACAGTGAGGATCTGGGTTGCGATAAAGCTCAGGAATAGAGCAAGGTTCAGGGAAGAGATAAGGATGTCTGTTTTTCACATTATTTGGTAATGGCTACATCAAAGCAAATACATCAAAATGCTACGTAAACTTCAAAATATGAATGACTCTATAGGCATATGACAGAACCTAGGACCCTTCATTTCATTAACATACAGCTCTGCACTTCTATTTTGATTTAGCAAGGAACCACACACTACCAACTATAAGCAGTACCGAATGTGAAAAACATCTCTAACTGAGAGCGGCACGTCTTGTATCTGAAAGAGCTGTCGACCTTATTCTCATTGATTTTAAACACACACACACAAATAATGGTATGGGTTGGTAGAAGGGCAAGGGATTTTTTGCTCTCTCTTTTTTTCTCTCTTTTCAGTTAAGCAGGATTATCATAAATCTTGCTTCCTTTGGAGGACTGTTTATGATGCTTTATTTATATTTAGCTGTTTATTCTTTTTAAGAATACCTGATAGATCATCCTTATGTGAAAGAGACAGACCATTAAAAATGGATAACTGCCTAAGAAATTATATTCTTGTCTAATTTCTATCAAATGATTCTGTATGGCATTAGTGAATACTATAAAAGAGAAACTCAGCAAATGATTTTATTCCCCAATATTAGTTTGGCAGCAAATGGTTACTCTAGCTGCAATTGGATATCATGTTATCTTGTCCAAAATTCTAAATAATAGGAAAGAAAAAGAAAAAGTTTAAATTCAAGAAAGTTCTAAATTACCTTATAGATCTTGGTTCACCTTTCATCTTCCTCTTAAATCCCCATCATTGTAAGAAAAGTAAATAGCAGATTGTGTTATGATGGATTAACATTGGCAGATGCATAGCTGGGTATAACTAAGACAGTTGTTGGAAGCCAAAGTTCTTGTGGATCACCTATATCTGTTGCCCAAGTTGCTTGGGTCTATTGACACTAATGGTAAGATTCCTTCTTAACAGACTTAGCATGTAAGATGTCTCCGGGGACCTTCTCAAGAGAGGTGCTGCTTTTCTGTTGATTTAGAGATCTACCTGTCCAAACTGCAACTGCATCCAAGCTACACAAACTCTTCCTTTGTGTATATTTTGGATAGGACTTGGTATCATTAAAAGAATTTTCAAACGCTTCTCTTTTGTTTGGATATAAATCTGAACAAAAGCATCATTGGCAAATTGTTGGCATAATTATTCCCAATTCCTATGCATCATTACGCATAATTTCTGAAGCAAGTCTTCACTGAGGTACTTTTTCTTTTTCTTAATTTTTGAAATTTATTTTATTTACTTTTTTATACAATAGGTTCTTACTAGTCATCAATTTTATACACATCAGTGCATACATGTCAATGCCAATCGCTCAATTCATCACACCACCATCCCCACACCCCTGTGGCTTTCCCCCCTTGGTGTCCATACGTTTCTTCTCTACATCTGTGTCTCAACTTCTGCCCTGCAAGCCGGTTCATCTGTACCATTTTTCCACTTTCACCATACGTGCGTTAATATACAATACTTGTTTTTCTCTTTCTGACTTACTTCACTCTGTATGACAGTCTCTAGATCCATCCATGTCTCAACAAATGACCGAATTTCATTCCTTTTTATGGCTGAGTAAAATTCAACTCTATATATTAGGTATATAAGGTAGATATTGTTATATCTACCTTATCTTCTTTACCCATTTGTCTGTCAATGGGCATTTATGTTGCTTCCATGACCTGGCTATTGTAAATAGTGCTGCAATGAACATTGGGGTGCATGTGTCTTTTTGAATTATGGTTTTCTCTGAGTATATGCCCAGTAGTGGGACTGCTGGGTCATATGGTAATTCTATTTTTAGTTTTCTAAGGAACCTCCATATTGTTCTCCATAGTGGTTGCATCAATTTACATACCCACCAACAGTGCAAGAGGGTTCCCTTTTCTCCATACCCTCTCCAACATTTCTTGTTTGTAGATTTTCTGATGATGCCTATTCTAACTGGTATGAGGTGATACCTCATTGTAGTTTTGATTTGCATTTCTCTAATAGTTAGTGATGTTGAGCAGCTTTTCATGTGCTTCCTGGACATCTGTATGTCTTCTTTGGAGAAATGTCTATTTAGGTCTTCTGCCCATTTTTGGATTGGGTTGTTTGTTTTTTTTAATATTGAGCTGCATGAGCTATTTATATATTTTGGAGATTAATCCTTTGTCCCTTGATTCGTTTGCAAATATTTTCTCCCATTCTGAGGGTTGTCTTTTCATCTTGTTTATAGTTTCCTTTGCTGTGCAAAAGCTTTGAAGTTTCATTAGGTCCCATTTGTTTATTTTTGTTCTTATTTCCATTACTCTAGGAGGTGGATCAAAAAAAATCTTGCTGTGATTTATGTCGAAGAGTGTTCTTCCTATGTTTTCCTCTAAGAGTTTTACAGTGTCTGGTCTTATATTTAGGTCTCCAATCCATTTTGAGTTTATTTTCGTGTTTGGTGTTAGGGAGTGTTCTAATTTCATTCTTTTCCATTAGCTGTCCAGCTTTCCCAGCACCACTTATGAAGAGACTGTTTTTTCTCCATTGTATATCCTTGCCTCCTTTGTCATAGATTAGATGACCATAGGTGTGTGGGTTTATCTCTGGGCTTTCTATCTTGTTCCATTGATCTATGTTTCTCTTTTTGTGTCAGTACCATATTGTCTTGATTACTGTAGCTTTGTAGTATAGTCTGAAGTCAAGGAGTCTGAGTCCTCCAGCTCCATTAATTTCCCTCAAGACTGCTTTGGCTATTTGGAGTCTTTTGTGTCTCCATACAAATTTTAAGATTTTTTGTTCTAGTTCTGTAAAAAGTGCCACTGGTACTTTGATAGGGATTGCATTGAATCTGTAGATTGCTTTGGGTAGTATAGTCATTTTCACAATATTGATTATTCCAATCCAAGAACATGGTATATCTCTCCATCTGTTGGTATCATCTTTAAGATCTTTCATCAGTGCCTTATAGTTTTCTATATAAAGGTCTTTTGTCTCCCTCAATAGGTTTATTCCTAGGTAGTTTATTCTTTTTGTTGCAATGGTAAATGGCAGTGTTTCCGTAATTTCTCTTTCAGATTTTTCATCATTAGTGTATAGGAATGCAAGAGATTTCTGTGCATTAATTTTGTATCCTGCAACTTGACCAAATTCATTGATTAGCTCTCGCAGTTTTCTGGTGGCATCTTTAGGATTCTCTATGTATAGTACCATGTCATCTGCAAACAGTGACAGTCTTACTTCTTTTCCAATTTGTATTCCTTTTATTTCTTTTTCTTCTCTGATTGCCATCGCTAGGACCCCCAAAACTATGTTGAATAATAGTGGTGAGAGTAGACATCCTTGTCTTTTTCCTGTTTTAGAGGAAATGTTTGTTTTTCACCATTGAGAATGATGTTTGCTGTGGGTTTGTCATATATAGCCTCTATTATTTTGAGGTGGGTTCCCTCTATGCCCACTTTCTGGAATTTTTTTTTTTTGAGGTACGTGGGCCTCTCACTGTTGTGGCCTCTCCTGTTGCAAGTGTTGAGGAACACAGTTTTCTTATTCGTATGACTATGCAACAAGCACTGGGAGGCCTGAGATGTGAGACAGCCAGTCTGTCAATTGTAGCTTTTTCTTCAACTCTGAAGTAAATCTTTTTCTTTTTTTTTTTTTTTTTTTTTGCGGTACGCGGGCCTCTCACTGTTGTGGCCTCTCCCGTTGCAGAGCACAGGCTCTGGATGTGCAGGCTCAGCTGCCATGGCTCACAGGCCCAGCCGCTCCGTGGCATGTGGGATCTTCCCATACCAGGGCACAAACCTGTGTTCCCTGCATCGGCAGGCGGACTCTCAACCACTGCACCACCAGGGAAGCCCTCTGGAGAGTTTTTATCATAAATGGGTGTTGAATTTTGTCAAAAGTTTTTTCTGCATCTATTGAGATGATCATATGATTTTTCTTCTTTCATTTGTTAATATGGTGTATCACGTTGATTGATTTTCATATACTGAAGAATCCTTGCATTCCTGGGATAAATCCCACTTGGTCATGGTGTATGATCCTTTTAATGTGGTGTTGGATTCTGTTTGCTAGTATTTTGTTGAGGATTTTTGCATCTATATTCATCAGTGATATTGGTCTGTAATTTTCTTTTTTTGTAGTATCTTTTTCTGCTTTTGGTAGCAGGGTGATGGTGGCCTCATAGAATGAGTTTGGGAGTGTTCCTTCTTCTGCAGTTTTTTGGAAGAGTTTGAGAAGGATGGGTGTTAGCTCTTCTGTAAATGTTTGATAGAATTCACCTGTGAAGCCATCTGGTCCTGGACTTTTGTTTGTTGGAAGATGTTTAATCACAGTTTAAATTTTATTACTTATGATTTGTCTGTTCATATTTTCTCTTTCTTCCTGGTTCAGTCTTGGAAGGTTATTATACCTTTCTAAGAATTTGTCCATTTCTTCCAGGTTGTCCATTTTATTGGCATAGAGTTGCTTGTAGTAGTATCTTGGGATGATTTGTATTTCTGTGGTGTCTGTTGTAACTTCTCCTTTTTCATTTCTAATTTTATTGATTTGAGAACTCTCCCTCTTTTTCTTGATGAGGTTGGCTACTGGTTTATCAATTTTGCTTATCTTCTCAAAGAACCAGCTTTCAGTTTTATTGATCTTTGCTATTGTTTTCTTTGTTTCTATTTCATACATTTCTGTTCTGATCTTTATGATTTCTTTCCTCTGCTAACTTTGGATTTTGTTTGTTTTTCTTTCTCTAGTTCCTTTAGGTGTAAGGTTAGATTGTTTTTTTGAGATTTTTTTCTTGCTTCTTAACGTAGGCTTGTATAGCTATGAACTTCCCTCTTAGAACTGCTTTTGCTGCATCCTATAGGTTTTGGTTTGTCGTGTTTTCATTGTCATTTGTCTCTAGGTATTTTTTGATTTCCTCTTTGATTTCCTCAGTGATCTCTTGGTTATTTAGTAACGTATTGTTTACCTCCATGTGTTTGTGTTTTTACATTTTTTTCCCTGTAATTGATTTCTAATCTCATAGCGTTGTGGTCAGAAAAGATGCTTGATATGATTTCAATTTTCTTAAATTTACTGAGGCTTGATTTGTGACCCAAGACGTGATCTGTCTTGGAGAATGTTCTGTGTGCACTTGAGAAGAAAGTGTAATCTGCCGTTTTTGTACAGAACGTGCTATAAATATCAGTCAAATCTATCTGGTCTATTGTGTCACTTAAAGATTCTTTTTCCTTATCTATTTTCATTTTGGATGATCTCTCCATTGGTGTGAGGTGTTAAAGTCCCCCACTATTATTGTGTTACTGTCAATTTCCTCTTTTATAGCTGTTAGCAGTTGCCTTATGTATTGAGGTTCTCCTATGTTTGGTGCATATATATTTGTAATTGTTATATCTTCTTCTTGGATTGATCCCCTGATCAATATGTAGTGTCTTTCCTTGTCTCTTGTAGCATTCGTTATTTTAAAGTCTATTTTATCTGATATGAGTATTGCTACTCCAGCTTTCTTTTGATTTCCATTTGCATGAAATATCTTTTTCCATCCCCTCACTTTCAGTCTGTATGTGTTCCTAGGTCTGAAGTGGGCCTCTGGTAGACAGCATATATATGGGTCTTGTTTTTGTATTCATTCAGCAAACCTGTGTCTTTTGGTTGGAGCATTTAATCCATTCACGTTTAAGGTAATTATTGATATGCATGTTCCTCTGACCATTTTCTTAATTGTTTTGCGTTTGTTTTTGTAGCTCCTTTTGTTCTCTTGTGTTTCCCAATTAGAAAATTTCCTTTAGCATTTGTTGTAGATCTTGTTTGGTGGTGCTAAATTCTCTTAGCTTTTGCTTGTCCATGAAACTTTTGATTTCTCCTTCGAATCTGCATGAGATCCTTGCCGGCTAGAGTAATCTTGGTTGTAGGTTCTTCCCTTTCATCACTTCAAGTATATCATGCCACTCCCTTCTGCCTTGTAGAGTTTCTGCTGAGAAATCAGCTGTAACCTTATGGGAGTTCCCTGGGATGTTATTTGTCATTTTTCCCTTGCTGCTTTCAATAATTTTTCTTGGTCTTTAATTTTTGCCAGTTTGATTACTATGTGTCTCAGAGTGTTTCTCCTTGGTCTTATCCTGTATGGGACTCGTTGTGCTTCCTGGACTTGGGTGGCTATTTCCTTTCCCACGTTAGGGAAGTTTGCGACTCTAATCTCTTCAAATATTTTCTCTGGTCTTTTCTCTCTCTCTTCTCCTTCTGGGACACCTATAATGCGAATGGTGTTGTGTTTAATGTTGTCCCAGAGGTCTCTTAGGCTGTCTTCATTTATTTTCATTCTTTTTTCTTTCTTCTGTTCTGCAGCAGTTAATTCCACCATTCTGTCTTCCAGGTCACTTCTCCTTTCTTCTGCTTCAGTTATTCTGCTATTGAGTCGTTCTAGTGTAGTTTTCATTTCAATTATTGTATTGTTCATCTCTGTTTGTTTGTTCTTTAATTCTTCTGGGTCTTTGTTAAACATTTCTTGCATCTTCTCGATCTCTGCCTCCATTCTTTTTCCGAAGTCCTGGATCATCTTCACTATCATTATTCTGAATTGTTTTTCTGGAAGGTTGAGTATCTGCACTTCATTTAGTTGTTTTTCTGGGGTTTTATCTTGTTCCTTCATCTGGTTCATAGCCCCTGTCTTTTCATCTTATCTTTCTTTGAATGTGTTTTTTGTTCCACAGGCTGCAGGATTGTAGTTTTTCTTGATTCTGCTGTCTGCCCTCTGGTGGATGAGGCTATCTACGAGGCTTGTGTAAGTTTCCTGACGGGAGGGATTGGTAGTGGGTAGAGCTAACTATTCCTCTGGTAGGCAGAGCTCAGTAAAATTTTAATCCACTTGACTGCTGTTGGGTGGGGCTGGGTTCCCTCCCTGTAGGTTGTTTGGCCTGAGCTAACCCAACACTGAAGCCTACCTGGACTCTTTGGTGGGGCTAATGGTGGACTCTGGGAGGGCTCACACCAAGGAGCACTCCCCAGAAACTCCACCGCCAGTGTCCTCATCCCCACAGTGAGCCAAGGCCAGCCCCCGCCTCTGCTGGTGACCCTCCAACACTAGCAGTTACATCTGGCTCATTCTCCCCTGGGGTCACTGCTCCTTCCCCTGGGTCCCGATGTACACACTACTTTGTGTGTGCCCTCTAAGAGTGGATTCTCTGTTTACTCCAGTCCTGTCGAAGTCCTGCAATCAAATGCCACTAGGCTTCAAAGTCTGATTCTCTAGGAATTCCTCCTCCCATTGCCGGACCCCCAGGTTGGAAAGCCTGATGTGGGCTCAAACCTTCACTCCAGTAGGTGGACTTCTGTGGTACAACTGTTCTCCAGTCTATGAGTCACCCACCGAGCAGTTATGGGATTTGATTTTACTGTGATTGCACCCCTCCTACCTTCTCATTGTGGCTTCTCCTTTTTCTTTGGATGTGGGGTACCCTTTCTGTTGAGCTCCAGTAACCTCCTGTTGATGATTGTGCAACAGCTAGCCGTGACTCTGGTATTCTCACAAGAGGGAGTGAGAGCACATCCTTCTACTCCGCCATCTTGGTTCCTTCGCACTCTTCACCGAGATTCTTTTAAGGTGTTCAGTACACATTTTTAATTCCCCTTTTAATTATGCCAATTAAAACTGTGTTCATCCTGGGGTCTACCAGAAGGCAATTACACTTCTATACTTTAGATATCCAGAAATCTGAGGATTTGCCATCACTGCGGTAATCTCTTGCTTTATTCCAGATTCTCCACCTCTAATTTAGATAAATATTAAACTCGTCCTGCAAAAGCTATAAATCTTCTGGTAACTCTTATGGCAACATTATATAGAAGGATTCTTTCCTCCTGGGGGTTTAACTAGCAGATCATAATATATCTAGTACTATTATCATCTTAAAAAATTTGGGGGCTTCCCTTGTGGCGCAGTGGTTGAGAGTCCGCCTGCCGATGTAGGGGACGCGGGTTCGTGCCCCGGTCCGGGAAGATTCCCACATGCCGTGGAGCAGCTGGGCCCGTGAGCCATGGCCTCTGAGCCTGTGCTCTGCAACAGGAGAGGCCACAACAGTGAGAGGCCCGCATACCACAAAAAAAAAAAAAAAAATTTTTTTGGCATTCAGAGTTCCATTAGGTTAAAAAAATGTCACATCATTATATTATACAGAAGTCCTGACTTCTTTTTTTTGTTTGTTTTTTTACATCTTTATTGGAATATAATTGCTTTACAATGGTGGTTGTTTCTGATTTACAACAAAGTGAATCAGTTATACATATTTCAATTCCATGGCCCAGGCTTTGTTCCCGTATCTCCCCCTTCTTGTGTCTCCCTCCCTCTCACCCTCCCTATCCCACCCATCCAGGTGGTCACAAAGTACCAAGCTTATCTCCCTGTGCTATGCAGCTGCTTCCCACTAGCTATCTATTTTACGTTTGGTAGTGTATATATGTCCATGCCACTCTCTCACTTTATCACAGCTTACCCCTCCCCCTCCCCATATCCTCAAGTCTGACTTCTTCCTAAGCTAGCTTTTCATCTAGTTATAAACCATAGCTAGGGAGTGACATTTCAGTATCAACAGTGTGTGCATAGAATGAACCTGCTTCTCTAGTCAAAACTCATTATTTCCTTGAGAAACCCTGCTATGTAAATTATTTTTTACTGATCACTTAGATCAGGGCTATATATACCACAGTAACTAGACCACCTCTATGGTCAAATAATATAAAGGATACCTTCTAACCCAGTTTGTAATATAGTATTTCTAACCCTCTCATAATCTCCATTTTGTTTCTATCACTAGCACTTGTAGTTACAAATAAGATCAAAGTTGGTGCACAGTGTGTGTGGCTAACTAACACTTTGGAATTGAGATTGTGATCAGCTAACTACTTTTCTTCACCTGAACGTGTTTCTTGTTTCCTTCTTTGTAAAACCACTATAAAAGAAACTTTTGAATCTGCTCTGAACATCCCACAATAGGGCTAAGTATTTAGGTGCAAAAATCATTCAAATATTATAGTGTGGAAGGTAAATTTTATATCTACAGTAAACATTGTAGCTAATAGAAAGGGAGTGCTGTGCTTACTCATGGCCCCCAAGAGAATGCTTTCTTCAGAAATGAATGGCTTTTTATTTTTAAGGAATGGGAATCCTACAAATAACAAAGGAGACTGGGATCTGGGACTGAACTCAGGGGAAGATAGGCTGTATGTAAGTAGGACTTTGCCAATCAGAGAAATGTTGGTAGTCACTGAAGAGAGTCATGTTTCTTTAGTCACCATGAGTTTTATGACATCCTGTATAAATTGGAAAAAGACCTTACTTACATGTGCTTGCATGAGCACAATGAAAGGTGGTGAAGAAAACATCCCAGCGTGGTTAACATTGGTTAACTTAGTGAAGAGAAACAGGTAGTGGGAGTGGAGAGAGATGTTTAAATTTTTTTAAGCCTTTATTATTTCAGAGCAGTTTCAGCTTTACAGTAAAATGGAGAGGAAAGTACAGAGATTTCCCATATACCCTCTGCCCCGTCACATACATAGCCTCCCCCATTATCAACATCACTCACCAGAATGGTACATTTTTTGCTAAGGATGAACCTACATTGACATATCATCATCACCCAAAGTTTACAGTTTACCTTAGGGTTCACTCTTGGTGTACTCCATTCTATAGATTTGGACAAATGTATAATGACATGTATAGACCATTATAGTATCATACAGAGTATTCTCACTGCCCTCAAAATCTTCTGTGTTCTACCTATTCATCTCCTCCCCCTCGCCCCCAACAACTAATGATATTTTTATTGTTTCTATAGTTTTACCTTTTCCAGGATATCATATAATTGGAATCAAGCAGTTGTAGCCTTCTCAGCTCAACTTCTTTTACTTAGTAATATGCATTTAAGTTTCTTCCATGTCTTTTCATGGATTGATAGTTCATTTCTTTTTTTCCCCAGTTTTATTGAGATATAATTGACATATAATATTGTATTAGTTGAAGGTGTACAACATAATGATTAGATATATGTATACATTGCAAAATGATTACCACGTTAAGTTTAATCAGTATCCATCACCTCACATAGTTGCAAATGTTTTTTTTTCTTTTGAAAAGTTTTAAGACCTACTGTCTTAGCAACTTTCAAATATTCAATACAATATTGTTATTTCTTCACTTCCTTTTAGCACTGAATAGTATTGCACTTTCTGGATGTACCACAGCTTATTTTTCCATTCACGTACTAAAGAACACTTTGGTTGCTTCCAAGTTTTGACAATTCTGAATAAAGCTACTATAAACATCCATGTGCAGGTTTTTGTGTGAACATAAGTTTTCAACTCCTTTAGGTAAATACCGAGTTATGCAATTGATGGATCACATGGTAAGAATATGTTTACTTTTGTAAGAAACTGCCAAACTGTCTTCCAAAGTGGCTGTACTATTTTGCATTCCCACCAGCAATGAATGAGAGTTCCTTTTGCTCAACATCCTCACTAGCATTTGGTGTTGTCAGTGTTTTAGATTTTGGCCATTCTAATAGGCATGTAGTAGTGTCTTATTGTTGTTTTATTTGCATCTGTATATCTTCTTTGGTGAGATGTATGTTAAGGATATCCATGTTTAAGGTCCCTTTTTTTAATTAAGTTGATTGTTTTCTTATTATTGAGTTTTAAGAGTTCTTGGCATATTTTGTATAACAGTCCTTCATCTGATGTGTCTTTTGGAAATATTTTCTCCTGGTCAGTGATTTGTCTTCTAATTCTCAATATTGTCTTTCATAGAGCAGAAAATTTTAATTTTAATGAAGTCCACCTTATCAATTATTTGTTTCACAGATCACGTCTTTGGTGTTGTACCTAAAAAGGCATCACCCTATCAAATGTCATCTAGGTTTTCTCCTGTGTTATCATCTCAGAGTCTTACAGTTTAGCACTTTGCATTTAGGTCTCTGATCCATTTTGAGTTAATTTTTGTGAAGGGTGTAAGGTATGGTCCTAGGTTCATTTTTTTGTATGTGGATGTCAATGTTTAAGGTTTTTTTTTTTAAATGCATCTCTGTGTTGCTTTTCTTGTTATAACACACATTTATTACCATTATAATTTTAAAATCAAAATGTATTTTTAGTAAACTTACTTTTACTAAGAAAAATTGGTTAAATCTTTGTTTCCTAAGGCTACTGTAGGAGACAGACTTTTCATTAAACTGTATTTGGATTAACAAGTGTGGGATGTTCTAGGTTAGAGTGTCACAACCAAAGAACTGCAGATGGGGTTTTAAGATTGTTTCCATACTTCATACTTCAGTATCACTGAGAAACCCCAAACCACAAAAGTGATTGCCCACACCTCTGGAACAGGTGAAAATATGCTTTGGATATTGCAATATCACATGAGTACACCACTAATATTAAATAGAGCCTTCTCCTCCTGGATTGTCTTCTTTCACCAAAGAAAGAGGAATTTTCACATAACAAGAAAATTGGGTTAGAAAAGAAGCATCTTGTGCAGACCTGCAGATTCTCTCTTCCAGACTAAATCATGAAGAGAATTCCCTCCTCTGAGAAATTCAACTCCCTTATCCCAACATACAAAATTTGAAGTTAGAAGAGGCTTTGAGGATCAATCACCCCAATACAAGTCCCTCCTTTTATAGAAAAGTTAACTGAAACCCATATGGATTAAGTGATGGCCCCAAAGTCACACAGTTACTAAGTAGAATCCCAGACTACTGTTTTTGCTTTCAATTACATCCTCTAAATCCTACCCTTGGAAATTTTGCAGCCACTGGGGGTACAAGAATATGAAATAGAAGTGTCCCTCAAGGTTCTTTGTCACAATGTTGTAAGGCAAAATGGACAAATGTGATTTTTACAGTTCTTGTTTCATGGAAGTTCTCCACAATATGGAGAAAGAAAATGGTATCTTATAAGGAACATCTATAGCTATAAACAAATGTAGACGTCCTTGAAACATAGAGGAAGTAAATAAGTGTTCCTTTTTAGCAATGTGTGCTAAGTTGTACCTTTATGACAATCATTGGAATGTATTAATACTTATTATAATTGAAGAGAAACTCGAACTTGCAACAGTGTAGTGATGAAATAGGAATGAGTTCTGTTGGGACTGCTTTGAAATTATCAAAACAATGGAATAATCATCAGCCATGTTTGTGACCTCACATCCAATTTTCATGTTTGTATGGTTTGAGCAGTTTGAGAAATACTATAACATGTCAAACAATGTAAACAGAGAATATTAAAAAGGAAGAAGAGTATGAATTTGAAGTATAGATGTAGCATTAAAATTCTGATATTGTTTGCTTATGACAAAGGTTTAATTAGAAGAAAGTGGCACTATTAATTCATTTTCATGATAAAGTTTATCAGAGGAAAACAAAATAAAACATATGGGTTTGAATCCTTTTCCATGATAATTTTTATACTCTGCATGATAAACAGCACCCTAAAGTGTTAACTTAATCTTAGGAAGAATTGAAGTAATTGTCCAATTCATTCCAAATCATTCAGCCTACAGAAATAATTTTCTGTGGTCAGAGTAGGTAATATATATTACTTCCAAACACCACGTGGGCTTTTGTGTTGTATTTGTTTTATTTCTTTTATTTCCTTTGTAAATGGTTACCAAATTCACTTGCCTCTGAAATGTATTGAGCATCCAGTCATTTCCCATCATAAACCACATCTTGCCTTTACCTGAAAATGTATAATAAGCAAAATATATACCATTTATTACATTCCAATTATGAGTTAATGATTAGACTCTTTACATGATACATCATTTACTTCTTACAACAGAACTGTGACACAGCTATAATTTTTCACATTTACTAGATGAAGAAACTGAAGCTGAGAGAAAGTAGCTTGCCCAAATTCATGCATTTAACTGAGCGGCTGAACCAGGATTTGATCCTCAATCTGTCAAAAGCTGAAGTCAAACTCTATAGCCTTTCTACTATATTACATTTACTCCCTAAAAAAACCATGGCATCTTGGATTTACAATGTGAATTTTTCCCCCAAATAATCCAAGATTCTTTCTGATTTGAGCCTTACCATAAGAAATCCTTCATTAATGTAACATGCCTACTGAAAAGTCATGCAAGATAGGTCTGTATCCAGCTACTTTTACAGCTACTTCTACATCTCTCAAAAATGTTACCAAAGAGCTTACTGATTATGGAAGCATGCAGCAGTGAGCATGAGCTTGCAGTAAGCAGCAGCTGGAAACAAGACCTTAGTTCCCTGACTGGGAATTGAACCCAGATTGCCTAGATGGAAACCAGGATCTTAACCACTAGACCACAGGGCCAGTGGCTAGAGTCTCAGTTCCCAGTCCTTTGTCTACCTTGAAAGGATGAATCTGACAAGATGATGGAAGATATAGAAGAAAATAAAGTGTTTATTAGAAAAGCAGAGTACATGCGGGAAAATGCACTGGTGAACACAGCAAGAGAGTAGCTAGAATCGTGCCTTTGGGAAGTCTATATCCTTTTTAAGTGGGCAGTCATCCAGGTCTTTGTCTTCTTGGCCAATCGTATTGTTTTGACCCCATGGCTAATTTGTCTCTGGACCCTCCCCTGGGTGCACACACACACCCTCAGTCAAGATGGATTTCATCGCAAAGGCGTCTGGGAGGGGCAAAGGCAAGACTTATTATGGTCTGGTTTCCCCTGTTTTTTTGACCCCGTGAAGCCTTTTGCACAAGTGTAGTGTCTCACTTGTCCCAAAGATGGGAAATGTATGACCTCTTGATCTTTTAACAGGGTTTAGCCCCTCTCTGTCCCTGCCATAAAAATGCCCAATGTCCGGTTATCTATCTTATTTTTGTTATTGCCTCTTACATTGAAATGCAGATCTCAAAATGTAGACAGGACTCCAGTCATAAATATATATATATATATATATATATATATATATATATACATATATATATATATATAAATATATAGTCCGGAGCCCATTGGTCTCTTGCCTCAGGAAATGTAAACAGAGGGCTAGTAGTGAATGTCTGGCCTGAAACCCATCTTTTTCTCACCCCAGGAAGTGTGAACAGGAGGCCTGTTGTAAATGTCTAGCCTGGAGCCCGTCTATCTCCTGCCTCATTACCTTACAACGTTCCTTTTGGCCAGCAGCCCTTTTCTCTACATTCCCAAATGTTTTTGGATTGTCCTAATTATTCCACTCTTTTTTAGAAGAACTTGATTCAACTTTTGTGGAAAAAGCCTACTGACTACAGAAAAGTTCCAGTGGTGTAAAATCTCTTCTTTTCAGAATCTCTTTTCTATCAAGATTTTTCATTTTCAATTCCATAGCCCAGGCTTTGAGTACCTGTATCTTCTTTACCATATTGGCTTCACCTTCCTCCTGTGAGAAGAAATGTGTACCCACTATGAAGCTCCAGGAGAGCAATTTCTTTTCCTTTTCTCTTCTTACCATTCTCCATGACTAGTTTTGTTTCCCCTCTCCCTTCTCACAGCACTGTAATTGCTGATGCCCTTCAAAAATGTTTTCTTTGTTCTATCGTGAGTTTATTTATGCTTTGTGGCAATCTAGAATAACAAAAGTATGTTTTCGGCTTACTTTCTCCTTTATCATGGTGGATAAAGTACATTTAATACACATATAGATGATGAATACCTCTGTCAAAAAGGCAAATGCAGCAAACTCTCTGCAGGTCAGTAAGATAAGCCCCTTGAGGTTCCAACCTTATTTTAATATAGTTAGGTTCATAAGTAGCACCACCACCCTATGTAATTTCCCTCCGTAGCTGTCTCAGTAACCTGCCAGTTGTACTGAGCTCTGCTCCCTCCGTGCTTTGAGAGTTCTCTTTTGTCATTTGTCTTCCTGTAGTACAAGGACTACTGGGTTGACAGTTGCTGGCATAAGGTTAGTAAATTTCCATTGACCATCGTGAGTATCTTAAAGCAGCTGGCAGATTATAATCCACCCAAATAAATAAAGGAAAAGAACCTAGGAGAATTTTAGGTAATACATTTCTCAGTTCTGCCTTTTAGCCTTTGTTATAATGTCAAGATCTACCTATTCACTTCCAGACAATTGACGGTTGTTTAAGGAAATCGAATATAACAGAAAACAATCAGAGTGGAGCTCTGAGATCATGTTTCTAAAAAGTGCTGATAGAATAACGCAGCCTTCTATAGAAAAAAAGTGGATGCATCTTAAAATTAAAAAATGATCAGGGCCAGTGTTCCTCTTCTTTGGGTACAAGCAACACATGCTTTGGATGAAAGGCAGAATGTAAAGAGTGTCTCTTCAAAACAAATATTTAGAAAAATATAATACTATGATTTTGAAATAAACGGTGCAATTGTAAGTGTCTTAAAATTGGTTTATCTTAACATTGGACACTTTTTGTTCATCTGTGAAAGCAAAGCTTTGGGGAATTAAATCTGGAATACTAGGGATATCCTGAGAAATAGAAAAGGAACCAGTGTAACTGTGTATGTAGACTGATTCTCCCACTGTGATATAGAGAGAGTGGGGAAAGCACCTTGCCAAGGAAGAATATTAATTAAGGCTGTTAACCAATACAATTAATAACGATGTCATATGAGGCCACATTGTCCAGCTCTTGGTTAAGAGCAGTCATTAAGAAGCAGTTGGGTTCCTTTTATGATTTTGATTTGTTTTGAAAATAGCACAGCCCAAGCCATGGATTGCTATCCGTTTAAGAAAAACCAGAAGCTTATGGACAGTGGTGAGTTTGAATCACCTACCAGGAGATGCTGAATAGTTTCCTGGAACCTTGAGAACAAGACTATTCTGGGTAATTTCACTTTCTCTTCTGTGTTGTTTGCAGCTTTGTTTCAGGTATGAAATAGAAATTATCACTGTTACCTCCGAAACATTATTCACCCTGGCTCGGAGTCTTCTGTAGAGGATGCTGATTATTTGAGATTGTTAAGCTGTTTTGACATTGTTGATCACAAGAAGCCTATTGACCTGAATGGTAGCTCTGTGGCTGATATCAAGCCCAAAAGGACTCTGAGAAGCAGGATGGGCAGCCACTTCTCCCCAAAACTCCTTCAGCTATAAAATCTGTGGGACATAATCTGATGCCATGACATGTTTATCTCCAGCATGCCTATGTCCTCTATCTGCTAGTAGTTCATGTCTTAAATATGAGTTTTAAACAAAATTTTGCTTCAACTGTGACCAAAACTATCAAAAAGTCTTATAGAAGAAGAGCTGTTGGAAATCCATCAAGATGAAGCTTAAGTTAATTTTGAAAAATGGAAGATGTAGACATGAATCGAACTGCCTCAGTGATGAAAGAGTAAATATTTAAAATACAAACGTGGTATTCAATGCAGGACTAGTAACAATGGAACTTTAAAGTAACTTTGGACCTCAGAGGCCTCATTTTATTTCCTAGCAATCCACAGGCCTGTCTCCTTTGATAAAGAGTGAAGGACTTCACAATGGGAATCCTTGGAGATTTTTCATTCATCCTGAATAACTAACTCATTCTAGCTGGACCTTAAAGAGCTAGTTGGTATAGAATGAAGCAGCATGACTTCTGGAAACCCAGACTACTAATATCCTAGCACACAGGTTTTTATGTTCTATGTGATTTAATTATATGATATTCATTTGATTCCATGCCGTGACTGACAGTCTCAGGAGCTTCAAGGAAGCTCACACTGGGGGAAACAAGGGAAGAAATAGCTCAAGGAGTCTTGATGTGAAAAGGCCTGGAATAAAAAATGAGCATGTGCTTGTAAGAAGATGTGTTTCTTTCAGATCTAACTACTTAGGAAGGTCACTAGACTGGAATTTGTTCAAAGAAGAGCCCATGAAAGCAAAGTGTCCAACTTGGAAACAGACCCCTATTGAGGAAAATGGTCCAATTTTGGTTCATCTGTTTGTTTTCCCTTGCCAGTGTACATCCAGTGTGTGTATTAGAGAGTTAAAAACAACCGTGATAAGCTAGACCCAGTACATTTAGCTGGGAGTTAGTGGGTTACCTAAAGACAATCACAAGAGAAGTTGGGCAGGAGGGAGTACCACTATTCCTGAGCTGATTTTGGCTGTCCAACCAACCCCATCAAATCCTCTATTTTGGGAAGTATACACACTAGGTGAAAAAGAAAAGGCAAATCTTTTGAGCTCAGGACATTATCCTGAATGACACTAAGTTATATTCTGTTTTCTATTTCAAGTGCAATAATAACTACAATAACAGCACCTATTACTATTACTACTATGACTGTTACTGATGCTGCTGTTATGAAGTAGCTACCAGTTATTGAGAATCTACCAAGGGTCGGGTACCGCAATAAGCATTATATATGCATTATCTTGTTTAATCCTCATTCATCCCTATGAGGTGGATTCTATTTTTATCCACAGTTTAGGGATAAATAAACTAGGACACTAAGAGCTTCAGCAACTTCCCAAGGTCACATGGCATGGAAGTGGCAGAGCCAGGATTCACACCCAGGCAGATATCAAAGCCTCGGAAATATCAGTAACCAGAGTGACTATGCCCCTCATGAGTGACCTCACTTCCTCATTTTCTCATGGATCCTTTCAATAAACCTCCATCCTTAGGGGTAGTCTGGTATGTCCCTTTCTTGCAACTTTAAAGATCTTTTTAAAAAATGTCTTCCATAGATATATAGATGTATAGATATATTTTATTGAAGTATAGTTGATTTACAATGTTGTGTTGGTTTCAGGTGTACAGTTAAGTGATTCATTTATACATATATATGTATTTTATTCCAGATTCTTTTCCCTTATAGGTTATTACAAAATACTGAGTAGAGTTCCCTGAGCTATACAGTAGGTCCTTGTTGGTTATCTACTTTATATATAGTAGTGTGTATCTCTTAATCCCAACCTCCTAATTTATCCCCCCTCCACTGCTTCCTCCTTTGGTAGCCATAAGTTTGTTTTCAATGTCTATGGGTATATTTCTGTTTTGTAAATAAGTTCATTTGTATCTTTTTTTTTTTTCAGTTTTAAAGATCTTAATACCACCACTTACATCCTTGTTCTTAGTCGTGGTCTATTTTAAATTGGATAAAAATCTCTCCAGTGTGAATCAGGAAGAACTAGTAAAAATAAATATATATTGGATACCTACTTAATTCAAGACAGTCTGTGAGGCTGTGTGAAGGATACTATACAAAGAAGCATTATATATGTTCCCTGGCTTCACGGAGTTTACAATCCTGGTAAAATGAACTGTGTATATTGTTGACATAAAGAGAAAACTCACAATACAAGAAGTGTTTGGGAATGCTAATAGCTCAAATTCAATAAGCACATATTATGTACCAGACTCTAGGTGAATTACTTAATGTCTTTTGTCATATCCTTACATGAACACCACCAGTGCTATTGTTATCTCATACTTATAGATGAGAAAACTGAGGGTCAGGAACAGTGAGTTCTTTGGTCAAAGCTGACCAGCTAGTAAGCAACAGAACCAGATCAAAAACCTAGGCTGTCTGACTTCAGACACTAAACTCTTCACCAATAAATGACAGTTGTTCTTATGGCAAATGTCTAAGTAAGTGGCATGGTCAGTAAATATCTGGGAGTACAGCGGAGGAAGAGAAATTTTCCTATAGGCTAAAATTGATAAATATATATTGGGTGTGAGTTTTCATTATTATGTAAAGGTTAGTTTTACTTTGGAGCAAGCAAACGGGATATAGTAAAGTGGAAACTTGCCAAATAGTAACATTATAATGCAAACATTTGCATTGCAAAGGTTTATTTGCTTCACAAAGAATCTTCACAGGTTTCCTTTAAAGACCAGCCTCCCCTATTGTGCTCAGACTATGACTGGATTCCCCACACACACACTGAGGGAAAGAAAGAAGTGAATGTACACAACATTTCTGTAATATGACTATTTTATAAAACAGGATACAACTTTATCACATTCCATACACAAACTCTGAGACTTCCATCAAAGACCAAATAGATAAGAAAAAAAAAAAAACTATTTACTCATCACCTTGTCTGACTCCCTCATTTTATAGATGAGAAAATGGAAGCTCAAGTGAGATTATTTGGCCAGAGTTAAACAGCTAGTTAGTGGCACTCTCAATAGTGATTTGCAAGACCCATGTCTTTTGTCCTCCAGCCTTGTTTTTTTTAAACTATACCACTTCACTGTTCTTTAATAAGAAGCAAAAATAGCATCAGTAAATTTTAGGTAAAATATTCTCCTCTATTGTTACAGTACATGGACATATGTGATCCTGCATATAAGAGGATAGGGCAGCGATGAAGTAGCCCATATTAACTCCTATCACAACAATTCAAGTTTACTCATTTCTCTCACCCAATTTCTCTCACCTTGTTAAGGGCCCCCAGAATTAATGCCATTCATATATCTGAAAGCTAAGAAGGTACTTACTTGGCTCTGTGATACCTTCCCTTATCAGTGGAACCTCACATGCTTCCAATGCAAAGTCAAACGTAATACTTGCTTTGCATAAGCAGTTCAGAGAAGCTTTCCCTACCAATTTACCAGGGCTGATAGATTTACAATATAACTTCTTGCAGTAATACTTGTAAAAGGTTAAAGGTAAAACCTTTGCTTTCACTCCTGATTTGTTTGAAGAATAATATAAGCAGTAAATAAATGAGGTCTGCAAATAAGAGATAAAGCCCAAGAAGAATTTTCATGTGGATGATCATAGATGAAGTATAAGCATTTACTCTCTTGAACTGTGTGGATCTAATAGCCTTTAGCTTATGTGATCAGAATTTCTATAAAGTCAATACCTGGTCCTCATTCTTAAGAGTGTTTGATTCATACCATTTATATTTTGGTCTTGTTCATTAAACATATAATTTACTGGTTATTAAAATGCCCTGCAGTATTTTTCCATTACAGAAAAATATAAAAAGTGATTTATGCAGCTTGTGTGTAAATTGATACATGTCATAAAGACAAGAGTTGTAATTTGTTTCCAAATAGTACTTCTTTACTCTCAGAACTGGTTACAGCTCTCAAAGCCTCATCACACAAAAACTTGATTAAATCTGTTGGTTGTATTGCTTTGGATGCAAAAAGCTCCCTTCATAAAATCTATTGCTCTAGATAATATGTGCTACTCTTTTAGCCTTTGGTCACAGTGTACACCTGTGCAGGTTGACACATAAAAATGGACAAATCAAGAAAAAGAAAGCTGCCTGGCCCACATGAGGTTACGTATTTCATGCTTTATTTCCCCAACCGTCATTTCTAGCAGCAGGGCAGACAAGACTAAAGACAAATGGTGAATCAAAGGACAGACAAAATGAAATGAAAATGAAGGACAAACATGATAGGATATTTTCAAGGAACATCTTTTTGATGTTATATCTATTGATCATAAACAAAAATCCAAGCCCAGGGGTTATGGCTCTGGATCATCAAACCTCATCTTGACTTATAGTGGCTGCCTGAACCATTCCTCCCGAAACACCAATGTTTGATTTTTCTAAACAGAATATTTCTCACCATAAAACAGACCATTCTCATTTCAGAAAAAGGTCAAGTATGGATGAAAATCTCTTGCAGTACTAATGACTTTTTCAATCATATTTCTCCTTTGAATGCATATAGCTTCTTTCCTTCCAGAATGTCCCTTGTTTGCTTTCAGCTTCTCCCTTGCCTGCAATGCTAGAGCTATGTATATGTGATTCTAAGACAAATAGGGGGGCTTGTCATTTCAGAGTCATTAATTTCAGTAAATAAGCATTTGTTGGGTTTTAAGTATTTTATTATTAAATTCACCATGTATTTGGTGCTCTTTTACTCCGAATAATATTTTGTAGGGAATTTTAATATCATTTATACTTCATCATCATAAATGAATGCCAGCAATGTTCTTAAGAGCTGAAAATTCTGCTACTTCACCTTCCACAACCATAAACTCATTCACCCTACCCATCCTAATGGGGCTGGATTAATGAAGCTTTCAAAAGTGCAACATCTGGCAAAAATTGCAGAAGTACCTGAAGGACTGGTTATTTGCAGATTCACTAGAAAAAGATGTTGTGATTTTGGCTGCTGATGAGCATGTATGTAATATCCTGCTGTATTGCCTCCAAGATGCACTGCATTCTACTCTCTGTTATCCACACTAATGAAGAGGAACGATACAACAGATAATACAAAGCAGCAGGTGACTTGCTGATCTCTTCATTAACCTGGAGAGTAGACAGCAGGGATATAGGAGCTGCCACAGGAGAGAAGTACACCTTATTTTTTCCTTCTAAGGACAATCATTAAAAAAAATTCAAACATGAATAATTTGTCTTTGAAAACTGCCCACCTTGTCCATTACCTGCCTTTCCCAGTAGCTTCACTGCTCATATTCCAGCTGCCCAGGACCCCCACAAAGCTATTTCACCTGCTCTGTCCAAAGAGCCTTATGCCCTGTGTTTCCCTGCTCTCATACCCATCCCAAATCAGAGCATGCCTGCTCCATGTTCCATTTCATTTCATCACTAATTTATGCTTTCCAAGGTGACATAGCACATGTTGCCATTCTATTCCCAACATGCCCACAGGAGACTGCATTAATCAGGTATTCCACTTTTTCTTACTAAGCCTGGAGTCAGCCTCAGAGACTTTCTCAATGGTCCAGGCAGCCATTACCACTTCCATGAGACAAAAAGTGTGTGATAAAAATTATATGATTTGAATAGAAAGATACTTTCATAGTTTGATAAAGAGTATAACATTAGTGCTAACAGTGAACCACTTGACACATTTTTAATAAAGTCAGAAGGCAGATACAAGGATTTTTATTATCACTGCAGTTATGTAGCATTGGAAGGGGGATCATGAGAAGTAAAGTATTAAAAATTCTTTGTGTAGTTCAGCTAGAGGATAACAATGTTGACTGATTGTAGAATTTGCTAGGTTAAAATAAGTATGTTAAAATAGCTAGGTAATCACTGAAAATTTAAAATAAAATTCAGCCCAAAAGATTACAAGAAAGTAGAAACAAAGGAAATAGAAAAAATAGGACAAATAGAAAGTATATAAGATCATTTAAATAAATGTAAATATCTCAGTAATCACTGCCAATATAAATGGACTAAACTCTTCAGCTAAAAAATGATTGTTCTACTGAACTTTTTTTTTAAACCCAATTATATACTTCATAAAAGAATATACAAAAAGGTTAAAGTTAAATGATGAAAACATTGTACTACACAACAGTAACCCAAAGAAAGTGACGGCAGATACATTAATACCATACAAAATAGACTTTAATAATTTAAACAAATTTTTTTTAATTCTGTACTAGAGATAAAAAGCATCACTACATAATAACAAAGGTCTAATTCACCAAAATGATAAAGCAATTTCAAATGTGTGTTAACCTAGTAACATAGCTCCCAAAAGAGAAAACAATGGCAGAATTATAGAAAGAAGTTGATAAATCTGTCATCCTCAGGAGATATTTCAACATAATTGTCTCTGTAAGAGAAAATTTGAGTAGATTTAAAAAAAAAATAGGGATACAGATGATTTGAACTGTAAATTTTGAAACGTGAAAGGATTAGTATCATACAGACCACATTCTTTGACTATAATATAATTAAGCCAAAATCACATATTTTTAAGGATTTATGTTGTCATTTAATTTTTTTCCAGCTTTATTGAGGTATGATTGACAAATACAAACAGTATATATTTAAGGTGTACAATAAGATAATTTGATATATGTATACATTGTGAAATGATTACCATAATCAAGTTAATTAACACATTTATCACCTCACATAGTTGTGTGAGGTTTTGTTTGTTTGGTTGGTTGCTGAGGTGAGAGGGCTTAAGATCTACTCTCTTAGAAAATTTCAAGTACACAAGACAGTATTATTAACTATAGTCACCATGGTATTCATTAGATTCCCCAAAACTAATTTATCTTATAACAGAAAGTTTGTGCCCTTTGATCAACATTTCCTCATTTTCCCTAACCCCTAACCCCTCGTAACCACTGTTCTATTCCCTGGTCCTCTGAGTGCAACTTTTTAAGATTCTTCACACCTGTTAGGATGATTATTATCCAGATACAAGAGATAACAGAGTGGGAAGAAAAGGGAACACTTACACAGTGTTAGTGGCAATGTTCATTGGCAAAAACATTATGGAAAACAGTATGGAGTTTCCTCAAAAAATTGAAAGTAGAACTACCAAGTGATCCAACAATTCCACTAACGGATATATATCCAAAAGAAATAAAATCACACTTGTTTTTATATATAACAAGAAGCCCATTATTGAAAATTTAAAACAAACAAAATTCCAACTATTTCATACATCAAAGAAAACTTCATAATAAAAATGTGAAAATAATTAGAACTGAATGATCGTGAAAACATTATGCATCCAAACATATGGATGCACCTAAAGTGGTATTTTGAAGAAATTTTATGGCCTTAAATTGGTATATTATGAAAGAAGTAAGGTTGAAAATAATGATTAGACCATAGATCTCAGGAACTTAGAGAAAGAATAGCAAAATAAATCAAAGGAAAGTAGAAGAAAAGAAAAAAATGAAGAATAACATTTAATGAAATGGAAACCAAACATAAAGAATATTGACAAAGGTATAAGTTTGTTCTTTGATAAGATTTTTCTTAATGACAAACTTCTAATGGAATTAAGCAAGGGAAAAAAGAGTGAGAAAGGGCACAAATAAATAATATTAAGAATGAGAGAGAAAGGGTACAAATAAAAAATATTAGGACTGAAAAGTGAAATATAACTATAGATGTTGATATAAAACAGATAAGGGGATAGTATATAGAAATTTTGATAATAAATTTGAAAACTAAAATGAATGAGCAAATTTCTAGAAATACAAATTATTGAAACGGACTCAAGAAATAGAAAGTTGAATAACTCTAAATCCATTAAATAAATTCAATAGACATTTTTTTTTAATTCCAGAAGAAACCAGACTTTAAAATGTTTCCAGAGGAATTCAATGAACAGATGATTTTAGTCTTACTCAAACTCTTTCATAAAATAATAAAATAAAAATACTCCTAATCTATTTTACAAAGCTAACATATTACTTATATCAGAACCTGAAAAGAATAGTTTATATAAGAACATTTATGCTTTTGGTGAGAGTGTACTTTGTTCCTACCACTTTGCAAATAACTGAATGTTGACTCTCATGGTTGAACAATAATATGAATTATCTAAATTATGATATGTGATAACTTTATTTTGAAAAATAGGAAAAAACTAAGGTTATACACTTGAAACCAAGATTCAGACTGAGTATCCTATAATAATGAACCAAAATAATTGTCTGTGAGTTAACTAAAAAGTGGTGATCATTTCCCTCTCCCATTCCCTTCAGTGGTTAATTCAAACCTTTAATACTATTCTTTTCAAGCTCCATTCCCTTCCCTTCCCTTGCCTCTGCCTTCACTTCTTTTTTCAGAGATAATATAGAGGCTATTGAGTCTAAAGTCTCTCAATATTATTCCATCCATGTTATAATGGATCTATATTTGAGCATATAAATAGTCTCTCCATTACAGAGAAATCAACTAAGAAAATCTCTCCACCTGTGCTATTTCCATCTCCTCCAGCTCTTCGTTCCATCAATTATTCCCATTTTGTCCTGTATCTTCAACATCTTTCCATTTATTCTTTTTTAATTTTATTTTATTTATTATTTTATACAGCAGCTTCTTATTACTTATCCATTTAATACATATTAGTGTATACATGTCAACCCAAATCCCCCAGTTCATTGCACCACCAGCCCCACCCCACACCCCTCCACTTTCCCCCCGTGGTGTCCATACGTTTGTTCTTTACATCTGTGTCTCAATTTCTGCCCTGCAAACTGGTTCATCTGTACCATTCTTCTAGGTTCCACATATATGCGTTAACATACGATATTTGTTTTTCTCTTCCTGACTTACTTCACTCTGTGAAACAGTTTCTAGACCAATGCACGTCTCTACAAATGACCCAATTTTGTTCCTTTTTATGGGTGAGTAATATTCCGTTGTATATATGTACCATATCTTCTTTATCCATTTGTCTGTTGATAGGCATTCAGCTTGCCTCCATGACCTGGCTATTGTAAATAGTGCTGCAATCAATATTGGAGTGCACATGTCTTTTTGAATTATGGTTTTCTCTGGGTATATGCCCAGTAGTGGGATTGCTGGATCATATGGTAATTTTATTTATAGTTTTTTAAGGAACCTCCATACTGTTCTCCATAGTGGCTGTATCAATTTACATTCCCACCAACAGTGCAAGAGGGTTCCCTTTTCTCCAAACCGTCTCCAGCCTTTGTTGTTTGTAGATTTTCTGATGATGCCCATTTTAACTGGTGTGAGGTGATACCTCATTGTAGTTTTGATTTGCATTTCTCTAATAATTAGTGATGTTGAGCAGCTTTTCATGTGCTTCTTGGCCATCTGTGTGTCTTCCTTGGAAAAATGTCTACTTAGGTCTTCTGTCCATTTTCGGATTGGATTACTTGTTTTTTTAATATTGAGCTGCATGAGATGTTTATATATTTTGGAGATTAAACCCTTGTCCATTGATTCGTTTGCAAATATTTTCTCCCATTCTGGGGGTTGTCTTGTCGTCTTATGATTTCCTTTGCTGTGCAAAAGCTTTGAAGTTTCATTAGGTCCCATTTGTTTATTTTCTTTTTATTTCCATTACTCTAGGAGGTGGATCAAAAAAGATCTTGCTGTGATTTAGGTCAAAGAGTGTTCTACCTACATTTTCCTCTAAGAGTTTTATGGTGTCTGGTCTTACATTTAGGTCTCTAATTCATTTTGAGTTTATTTTTGTGTATGGTGTTAGGGAGTGTTCTAATTTCATTCTTTTCCATATAGCTGTCCAGTTTTCCCAGCACCACTTATTGAAGAGACTGTCTTTTCTCCATTGTATATCCTTGCCTCCTTTGTGATAGATTAGTTGACCATAGGTGCTTGGGTTTATCTCTGGGCTTTCTATCTTGTTCCATTGATCTATATTTCTGTTTTTGTGCCAGTACCATATTGTCTTGATTACTATAGCTTTGTAGTATAGTCTGAAATCAGGGAGCCTGATTCCTCCAGCTCCGTTTTTTTTCCCTCCTGACTGCTTTGGCTCTTCAGGGTCTTTTGTGTCTCCAAGCAAATTTTAATATTTTTTGTCCTAGTTCTGTAAAAAATGCCATTGGTATTTTGATAGGGATTGCAATGAATCTGTAGATTGCTTTGAGTAGTACAGTCATCTTCACAATGCTGATTCATCCAATCCAAGAACATGGTATATTTCTCCATCTGATTGTAACATCTTTAATTTCTTTCATCAGTGTCTTATAGTTTTCTGCATACAGATCTTCTGTCTCCCTAGGTAGGTTTATTCCTAGGCATTTTATACTTTATGTTGCAATGGTATGTTTAACTTAACCTCTCTAAACCTTATTTTCCTCAGCTCTAAAACAGAGATGATAATGCTTGTTCTTAAGTGTTCTTGTGGTGATTAAGTGATATTATGGGAGTGTTTCCTTAATATCTCTTTCAGATTTTTCATCATTAGTGTATAGGAATGCAAGAGATTTCTGTGCATTAATTATGTAATCTGCAACTTTACCAAATTCATTGATTAGCTCTAATAGTTTTCTGGTGGCATCTTTAGGAATTTCTATGTATAGTATCCTGTCATCTGCAAACAATGACAGTGTTACTTCTTCTTTACAAATTTGTAACCCTTTTATTTCTTTTTCTTCTCTGATTGCCATGGCTATTACTTCCAAAACTATGTTGAGTAATAGTGGCCAGAGTGGACATCCTTGTCTTGTTCCTGATCTTAGAGGAAATGCTTTCAGTTTTTCACCATTGAAAATGATGTTTGCTGTGGGTTTGTTGTATGTGGCCTTTATTACGTTGAGGTAGGTTCCCGCTATGCCCACTTTCTGTAGACTTTTTATCATAAATCGGTGTTGAATTTTGTCAAAAGCTTTTCCTGCATCTATTGAGATGATCCTATGGTTTTTCTTCTTCAATTTCTTGTGATATGGTATATCACATTGATTGATTTGTATATATTGAAGAATCCCAGCATCCCTGGGATAAATCCCACTTGATCACAGTGAATGATCCTTTTAATGTGGTGTTGGATTCTGTTTGCTAGTATTTTGTTTAGGATTTTTGCACCTATATTTATCACTGATATTGGTCTGTAATTTTCTTTTTTTTGTAGTATCTTTGTCTGCTTTTGAAATCAGGGTTATGGTGGCCTCAAAGAATGAGTTTGGGAGTGTTCCTTCCACTGCAATATTTTGGAAGAGTTTGAGAATAATGGGCGTTAGCTCTTCTCTAAATGTTTGATAGAATTCACCTGTGAAGCTATCTGATCCTGGACTTTTGTTTGTTGGAAGATTTTTAATCTGTTTCAATTTCTTTACTTGTAATTGGTCTGTTCAAATTTTCTATTTCTTCCTGATTCAGCCTTAGAAGATTATTCCTTTCTAAAAATTTGTCCATTTCTTCAAGGTTGTCCATTTTATTGGCATAGAGTTGCTTGTAGTAGTCTCTTAGGATGCTTCGTATTTCTTCAGTGTCTGTTGTAACTTCTCCTTTTTCAGTTCTAATATTATTGATTTGAGTCCTCTCCCTCTTTTTCCTGTTGAGTCTGGCTAATAGTTTATCAATTTTGTTTGTCTTCTCAAAGAACCAGCTTTTAGTTTTATTGATCTTTGCTTTTGTTTTCTTTGTTTCTATTTCATTTATTTCTGCTCTGATCTTTATGATTTCTTTCCTTCTACTAACTTTGGGTTTTCTTTGGTCTTCTTTCTCTAGCTCCTTTTGGTGTAAGGTTAGATTGTTTTTTTGAGATTTCTCTTATTTCTTGAGGTAGGCTTGTATTGTTATAAACTGCCCTCTTAGAACTGCTTTTGCTGCATCCCATAGGTTTTGGATCATCGTGTTTTCATTGTCATTTGTCTCTAGGTGTTTTTTGATTTCCTCTTTGATTTCTTCAGTGATACCTTGGTTATTTAGTAACGTATTGTTTAGCCTCCATGTGTTTGTGTTTTTTATGTTTTTTTCCCTATAATTGATTTCTAATCTTATAACGTTGTGGTCAGAAAAGATGCTTGATATGATTTCAGTTTTCTTAAATTTACCAAGGCTTGATTTGTGACCCAAGATGTCATCTATCCTGGAGAACGTTCCATTCACACTTGAGAAGAATGTGTAATCTGCTGTTTTTGTATGTAACGTCTTATAATTATCAATTAAATCTATCTGATCTATTGTGTCATTTAAAGCTTCTGTTTCCTTATTTATTTTTTTTGGATGATCTGTCCATTGGTGTAAGTGAGGTGTTAAAGTCCCCCACTAATACTGTGTTACTGTCAATTTCCTCTTTTATAGTTGTTAGCAGTTGCCTTAGGTATTGATGTGCTCCCATGTTGGGTGCCTATATATTTATAATTGTTATATATTCTTGGATTGATCCCTTGTTCATTATGTAGTGTCCTTCCTTGTCTATTGTAACATTCTTTATTTTAAAGTCTATTTTATCTGATATGAGTATTGCTACTCCAGCTTTCTTTTGATTTCCATTTGCATGGAATATCTTTTTTCATCCCCTTACTTTCAGACTGAATGTGTCCCTAGGTCTGAAGTGGGTCTCTTGTAGACAGCATATATATGGGTCTTGTTTTTGTATCCATTCAGCGAGCCTGTG
>RJWK010021957.1:0-30269 GCA_004363435.1 Platanista minor | reverse complement strand
CTTCCCTGGTGGTGCAGTGGTTGAGAGTCCGCCTGCCAATGCAGGGGACATGGGTTCATGCCCCGGTCCGGGAAGATCCCACATGCCGTGGAGCGGTTGGGCCCGTGAGCCATGGCTGCTGGGCCTGCGCGTCCAGAGCCTGTGCTCCGCAACGGGAGAGGCCACAACAGTAAGAGGACCACGTACCTCAAAAACAAACAAACAAAAAACAAAACAAAAAAGTTTTTTTATTGAAGTATAGTTAATTTACAATGTTGTGTTAATTTCAAGTGTACGGCAGAGTGATTCAGTTCTTTTTCAGATTCTTTTCCATTATAGGTTATTACAAGATACTGAGAGTCATTCCCTGTGCTGTACAGTAGGTCCTTGTTGTTTAACCTATTTTATATATAGTAGTGTATATCTGCTAATCCCAAACTCCTAATTTATCCCTCCCTCCCTTCCCCTTTGGTAACCATAAGTTTGTTTTCTACGTCTGTGGGTCTATTACTGTTTTGTAACTAAGTTCATTGGTATCATTTTTTTAGATTCCACACATAAGTGATGTCATATGATATTTGTCTTTCTCTGTTGTAGACCAGTCTTAACTCTCCCTTCCCAGCACACCCTATGGACTATCTGACTTGTTACACTGGCCGTACCCAGAATGTTCTATATCGGACTGGCGGGAGCAGCAACCTACTGGAAGGAGCTGAGGACTTCTCTAGAAGCTGCATTCGCATAGCTCGCTGCTCTTTCTACTTAGATGTAGATTTACTGGGGAAGGAGGGTGCCCCTAAAGGACTTGTCGCCATGCCACCTTTGGTTCCTGTGCAGTGCTCCTTGGCCCTCCTGTCCAAAACGATCACTGTGAAGTTTGTTTTGATGAGAAAAGGGCAAGAGTGGAAAACTTTTATGTACACAAAATCTGCACACAAATGTTTATAGCAGGTTTATGCATAATTGCAAAAACTCAGAAGCAAACGAGATGTCCTTCAATGGATGAATGGGTAAGCAAACTGTGATACATCCAGACAATGGAATATTATTGTTGTTGATGGAAATAATCAATAAACAGTCTATAATAGGAATAGAAAAGAGTTTTATCTGAGCCAAACTGAGGACTGTAGCCCAGAAGACATCCTCTCAGATATCTCTGAGGAGCTGCTCTGGAGAAGCATGGTTTTCACCATAGTTTTATATCTTGTCAGAATAAAGAACATCAAACAAGTGAGAGATGGATTCCTTCAAGTTTTCAGAAAAACAGATCAGCATGTACACAACTAGTCAGTTTGGCCTTGGCACCTGGGAAAGAAGTCTTATCATCAAAGGAGTACCATCATTGGCATCCAAGGAAGGGAGACATTTAACTTTATTTTTAGCAGGGACATTCTTTACTTCTAGTCAAGGTGTCCTTTTCTTTAAAGCAGATGTACAACGTCTGTTTGATAGGCCTCAAACAGGCTGTTTTCGTTAGCATGAAATTCAAGTTAAATTATGTATAAGCCAGGATGACTTTCCCTGTACCTCAATATGTGAAAATTTCTTTCATCATTATTCAATGCTAAAAAGAAATCAAGCTATCAAGCCAGGAAAAGAGATGGAGGAAACATATGCATATCGTTAAGTGAAAGAAGGCAGTCAGAAAAGCCTACATGCTATATGATTCCAACTATATGACACTCTGGAAAAGGTAAACCTAGAGAGACAGAAAAAAGAGATCAATGGTTGTCAGGGGCCGGGGGAGGGGATAAGAGGAAGGAGCTGGAGGAGGGGAGAGGGAGGCATAGTAGGTGGAGTACATGGGAGGTTTAGGGCAGTGAAACTATTATGTGTGATAGTGTCATGGTAGATACATGTTATTATCCATTTGTCAAAAGCTGTAGAATACACAACACAGTGAACCCTAATGCAAACATGGACTTCAGCTAATAATATTGTATCAGTACGGGCTCATCTATTGTAACAAATACACCACACTAATGCAAGATGTAGGGGAAACTGGGCGGTGGAGTGAGGGATATATGAGAACTCTAAACTTTCTGCTCCATTTTTCTGTAAACCTAATGCCTCTCTAAAAAAGAAAGTCTAATTGGGAAATCTCTGTATCTTTCCATTTTGCTATCAACCTAAAACTGCTCTTAAAAAGCCTTTTTAAAAATAAAAGTATATTAATTAAAAAATAAGTAAACGTAGGGGGCATCCCTGGTGGCACAGTGGTTAAGAATCAGCCTGCCAATGCAGGGGATGCGGATTCGAGCCCTGGTCTGGGAAGATCCCACATACCGCGGAACAACTAAGCCCGTGCGCCACAACTACTGAGCCTGCGCTCTAGAGCCCACGAGCCACAGCTACCGAGCCCGCGTGCCTAGAGACCGTGCTCCACAACAAGAGAAGACCCGAAATGAGAAGCCCACGGGTGCCGCAAGGAAGAGTAGCCCCTGCTCGTCACAACTAGAGAAAGCCCGCGCACAGCAACGAAGACCCAACACAGCCAAAAATAAATAAAAAAAATAAAATAAAATAAGTAAATGTATAAGAAAGGAAGAAATAAAACAGTCATTCTTGGTATATGATATCATCGCATACTTAGAAAAGCCGAGAATCCACAAATAAATTATTAGTAGAATTAATAAGAGTTTAGCAAAAATCAACGCACAAAAACCAATGTAATTTTACATACTGGCTACAAACAATCAGAATATAACAAAAGATGTTCAAGTCTTCTATGAATAAAAACTTAAAACTTTATTGAAAGAGAGTTAAGGCCAAAATGTATGAGATATTTTATGTTCAGTAATAGAAAGTTTAAAGGATTAAAAGATTTAAACATGCTGCCCAAATAGATCTGTAGATTCAAAACAATTCCAATAACTATCCCAATAAGTTTTTTTCTGGGACATGAAAAGATGATCCTAAAATTCATAAGGAAGAGCAAAGTCCAAGAATAGAAGGAGGATGAGGGCAAAGGAAGTCAAGGGCTGAGGGGAATCAGAGAGGGACTTACAGATCTAGATGATGTCCTTCAGCAATGAGAGACATCTCTGGTCAGAGAGTTCTGAAGGCCAGTGTTATGGACTGAATGTTTTGTCCTCCACAAATTCTTATGTTGAAGCCCTAACACGTAATATGATAATACTGGGAAGCAGAGCCTTTGGGAGGTATTAGGTTCAGATAAGGTCATGAGGGTGGAAGCTCCTATGATGGCATTAGTGCCCTTATAAGAAGAGACATCAAAGGGCTTGCTGCCTCTCCACCCTCGATATGTGGACACCAGAAATGTCTGCAAACCAGAAAGAGAGCTCTCGCCAGAACCTGACTAGGCTGGCACCTTGATCTTGGACTTCTCAGCCTCTAGAACTATGAGAAATAAACGCCTTTTGTTTAAGCCACCCAGCCTGTATTTTGTTATAGCTGCCTGAGCTAAGACAGACAGCAATGGTTTGGGGTCTTTTACAGCTACAAAGTTTGTCTTATCTATGGCTAGCAGATATTAGTTGCAGTTTTGTGAGAGGCAGGCAGGCTCTAAATGGCTAAGAAATATGGTTTTTTGGGCTCTATTTAATGCAGTTGGATGTGTAAGAATTTGAGTTTGGCACTGGCAGGCTTTGAGCTAATAGTCCAAGCGTATTGTGAAGGAGTAAAACACATAGGGGCCAATAAACAGGGGCTATCGTTTACTGATTATATAACCTAAGATACTCCTGAAAAAGAATCAGGCAGGGGGATGATACCTATCAGACGTATAGCCTTATCATACAAATATTTCAATTAAAACAGTGAGGTATTGGTTTAGGGATCACCCAATAGACCAATGGAATAGAATAGACAACCTAAACATTGGCCCATTTATTTAAGAAGATTTGATTTAAAAAATGGTTCTGAAGAGCCTAGGGGCAGGACAAGAATAAAGACGCAGATGTAGAGAATGGAGTTGAGGACATGGGGAGGGGGAAGGGTAAGCGGGGACAAAGTGAGAGAGTGGCATGTACATATACACACTACCAAATATAAAACAGATAGCTAGTGGGAAGCAGCCACATAGCACAGGAAGATCAGCTCAGTGCTTTGTGACCACCTAAAGGGATGGGTTAGGGAGGGTAGGAGGGAGATGCAAGAGGGAGGAGATATGGGGATATATGTATATGTACAGCTGATTCACTTTGTTATACAGCAGAAACTAACACTAATTGTAAAGCAATTATACTCCAATAAAGATGTTAAAAAAAAGAATAAGGTATGATAAGAATGTAAAACATACATACATGGATAAATACAGAATAAATAATTACACAAATATGTTAACAGTATCAGTCTTTGTTAATGAAACTATGGGTGATGGAGTTTTATCCCCCACAGTTTTCCATAAAGATAATGTGTTACTTTTATAATGGGAAGTGTCCCAATAAACTATTTTAAAAAATAACTTTATTGAAGTATAGTTGATTTACAATGTTGTGTTAATTTCTGCTGTACAGTGAAGTGATTTGGTTATACATATATATATTCTTTTTCATATTCTTTTCCATTATGGTTTATCACAGGATATTGAATATAGTTCCCTGTGTTATACAGTAGGACCTTGTTGTTTATCCATCCTATATATAATAGTTTGCATCTACTAATCCCAAACTTCCACTCCTTCCCTACCCTACCCCTTGGCAAGCACAAGTCTGTTTTCTATGTCTGTGAGTCTGTTTCTGTTTTGTAGATATGTTCATTTGTGTCATATTTTAGATTCCACATATAGGCGATACTATGTGGTATTTGTCTTTTTCTTCCCTTAGTATGATAATCTCGAGGTCCATCGATGTTACTGCAAATGGCATTATTTCATTCTTTTTTATGGCTGAGTAATATTCCATTGTGTGTATATATGTGTGTGTGTGTGTATACCACATCTTCTTTATCCATTCATCTGTCAGTAGACATTCAGATTGTTTCCATGTTTTGGCTATTGTAAATAGTGCTGCTATATGAACATGGGTTCTTTTCGAATTATAGTTTTGTCTGAATATATGCCCAGGAGTGGGATTGCAGGATCATATGGCAACTCTATTTTTAGTTTTTTGAGGAGTCTCCATACTGTTCTCCATAGTGGCTGCACCAATTTACATTCCCATGAACAGTGTAGGAGGTTTGCCTTTTCTCCACACCCTCTCCAGCACTGGTTATTCGTAGACTTTTTTTTTTAAATATAAATTTATTTATTCATTTTCAGCTGCATTGGGTCTTCATTGCTGCGTGTGGGCTTTCTCTAGTTGCGGCAAGCGGAGGCTACTCTTCATTGTGTTGTGTGGCTTTCTCACTGCAGTAGCTTCTCTTGTGGAGCATGGGCTCTAGGCACACAGGCCTTAGTAGTTGTGGCACACGGGCTCTAGAGCACAGGCTCAGTAGTTGTGGTGCACGGGCTTAGTTGCTCCGCAGCATGTGGGATCTTCCCGGACCAGGGCTTGAACCCGTGTCCCCTGCATTGGCAGGCAGATTCTTAACCACTGCACCACCAGGGAAGTCCCCTCATTGTATTTTTTTTTTTTTTTTTTGCGGTACGCGGGCCTCTCACTGTTGTGGCCTCTCCCGTTGCCGAGCACAGGCTCCGGACACGCAGGCTCAGCGGCCATGGCTCACGGGCCCAACCGCTCCGCAGCATGTGGGATCTTCCCGGACCGGGGCACGAATCCGCGCCCCCTGCATCGGCAGGCGGACTCTCAACCACTGCGCCACCAGGGAAGCCCTCACTGTATTTTTGATTTGCATTTCTCTAATAATCAGCGATGCTGAGCATCTTTTCATGTGCCTAATGGCTATCTGTATGTCTTCTTTGGAGAAATGTCTCTTAGGTCTTCTGCCCATTTTTCTATTGGGTTGTGTTTTTTTGTGTCCCGATAAACTATTTTTATACTAGGCACTTAATAAATATTTAAATGCCAGCTAAATATTCATGCTTTTAATATTGTAGGTGTGTATCTAATAATTGTTGAAGCCAGAGTTGCTTCCTTGTGCAGTCGGGCTCATCTTGGTGCACCTGTCAAACCACTTCAGTTACCCACTGAACCTGTCATACTGCTCATGGCTTAATTTTAAATGGAACACAGCTCTAGCATGAGACTGTGATTTAGGAGAGGATATCCTTTTGATGTATTTTGATGACCTGAATGACAATATATTTCTTCTTCAAGGTTTTTACCTGTCAGTGAAGGATTTAAATTGGAGTGTTAGCTGTTTATGAAGACTGATAGACTCTTGACCTTAAGAATATTTATTTGTAATATGTATTCATTCACAATAATTGTTACTGAGTGTGTATTATATGTCAGGCATTGGTCTAGGAGCCTGGAACACAATGATGAGTAAGATTGGTAGGCCCCTGCCTCACCCCGCAAGCTCACATTGTAGTCAAGGGAAACAGACATGAACACCAATAAGTGACAAGGAGTGTTGGGGCCTCTAGGGTAGAGGTCTGCATAAAGTGCAATGGAGGCCCAAAGAGAGAAGCGACCAACCATGTGTAGGTGGGAGATTTGGTTAGGAATGACTTCACTGAATAGGGTGACATTTGAACTGTGTCTTGAAAGTCACAGTTGGGTAGAGCAAGTATTCTAATTAAGGGAGTTGCTTTAGCCAAAGCACAGAATGCTCAAGGGTGAGAGTCATTTGGAAGTTTGAGTTGAGGTACAGCAGGCATGAGTGCCCAATAGAACTTCCTGCATTGATGGAAAAGTTCTATATCTTCACTGTCAAATATGGTAGCCACTAACCACATGTTGCTAGCGCAACTGAAGAATTAAATTTTAAATTTCATGTAATTTTAACTACTTTAAACAGATGCATGTGGTTGGTGGCTACCAGGTTGGACAGGTCTGGTAGTCACCAGATTGCAGGTCTAGAGATGAGGCCAGATCAAGGAAAAACTTCCATCCCATTCTAGGGTGACTGAATTTTCTCTTCTAGGTAGTGGGAAATTTTCAAAGAGCTGTACATAGGGAATTACTTGATCAGCCTTGCATTTGGGAGGGGGGCAGACTAGAAGCAGATGAAACGTTTAAGAGACCTCCAAACACAGTAACTAGGGAAGTAATTAGGGAAGGGAATGGACATCAGACAGGCTAAGAAGGTAGAAGGGGCTGGCTTAGTGACAAGACTGCGTGTGAAGGGTGACGGAGGGAGAGAAAGAAGATGACCCGAAGCAGGTTCCGGGCTGCTTTAATCATTGGGCCTGTTATTAAATCGGTGACAAACTCATCCCAACGAAGAATGCCAAGAGTGGGGTGGGCTTGGAGAGAAGATTAGTGTTAAAGATAATGAGCTTGGAGTGCAGGTGAGAAATTCAGGTGACCTATTACTAGCTTTCTGTTGGGTTGGCCAAAAAGTTTGTTCGGGTTTTTCCGTAAGATGTGACGGAATATACTTGCAGTGTGCCGGGAGGAACTGGCAGTCAGCCCTCCCCATTGGAGGGACAACTGTCTTAAAATAATCTGATGGAATTTGGGGCCATTATCTGGCCACAAGAAAATAGCTGCTAAAAGTGGAATGCAGCTCTTTTACAATTTCAGCAAAGCTGGAAGAGGGTCAAAAAAATTCCTCCTCAAAAAAAATGAGGACTTATGGACTACAGAGCAAGGTGAGTTCCTTGATAATTGAGAAAATAAAATTATTTCTTTTTTTTAAAGTTGTAGTATAGTTGATTTACAATCTCATGTTAGTTTCAGGTGTACAGCAAAGTGAATCAGATGTATATGTATTCTTTTTCAGACTCTTTTCCATTATAGGTTATTATAAGATATTGAATCTAGTTCCCTGTGCTGTACAGTAGGTCCTTGTTGTTCATCTGTGTTATATACAGTAGTGTGTGTCTGTTAATCCCAAACTCCTAACTTATCCCTCCCCCCCTTCCCCCTTTGGTAACCATAAGTTTGTTTTCTGTGTCTGTGAGCCTGAAAATCTTATTTCTTTAATAAGGATTTAGACGGTACCAAATTAAAGTTTGTCCTTGTGAGCCATGCTATAGTGCCCTTCAGAGGGAGAGGGAAGCACAAAGATGGAATTCAGTCTGGAGCCCAGTCCCCAGGCCTCAGGCCCACCTCCAACACCTGCTCTTCCTGTAAGTCTAGGGATCTGTTACTCAGTCAGCGCCCACCTTCTGATGCCCAGGCACCATTGGAAACTGCCAACTCTAGTTTGAGGCATGGATGGAAGGATAGAAGACTAAGCATCCTCTCTTCCTGGGGATGTTCAAAGGGGGTACTTGGAGGTAGGTAAGACATCCTAAAGCATGAGAGTCAAAAGTTATGTCAGAGGAAGATCTTCTGAAGACCTCTCATTTAAGTGCCTCCTCTTTTCCCTCCAAAATTGTAATTCCTTCCAAAATCACGCTAACTTTTCAGTAAAGACACTAAAGCCATCTAAAATTTCTCTTTTTTTTTCACTCGCCCACTCCTAAACTTACCTCCCTAACCCAGATCGTCTGGTGTGACTATTACATCCCAGGCTTTGTTCTTGGGGATGCTGGGCATTCCACAAAATATGTTCCCTGCCTTCAAGGAGCTTGTGGTCTAGTGAGGGAGACAGACAAGAAAATAGACTCCCCAGGAGTACTGAGAGCTCTGCCAGGTGTATGTACTGGGGGGATGGGCTATGGACATTCCTCTTGGGATGGTGAAAATGTTTTGGAATCAGATGGAGGTGAAGGTTTAGGACTCTAAACCCAATATTGACAGGTCAGAGAAATTTTCACAGGAGACATGGCTTCTGGAGACATGGCTTCTGAAAACATGGAGGAATTAACCAGGTGAAGAGGGAAAAGGGACATTCAGATAGAGGAAGTAACCTCTGTGCAAAGATCTGGAGGCCAGCAAGTAATGCAACACGGCCAGAGAGTAGAAAGAGTGTGGTCTTGGGGGAGTGGAGGTAGTTGTGAGAGCTGAGGTTGGATGGCTGAGCTGAGATCAGATCATGATCACCTTGTATGCCATGCCAAGGAGTTTAGACTTTACCCCAAGGCCACTGAGAAGCCTTCATAAGGTTTTAGGCAGGGGAATGACTTGATCAGATTTCCATTTTTGAAGTATCATTTTAGTGTAGGCAAGGATTTGGAGGGATACGAGACTGGAGGCAGGGAGCTCATTTAGTTGGCTGTTATAGTAATCCAGGCCCAGCCCCCCAAAAAAGTAGTTGCTCTAATAAATTCAGGAGAAGTGGGAATGGAGAAAATTGAAGTAATTCAAGAGACAATAATGAAGACTTGGTTCTTAATGTAAGGATTGGGGAGATGGGTGTGGGAGTGGGTGGGTGAAAGCTACCTAGTAACATTATCTGCATATACAGAGTAGGTAAGTAGATATGATACCAGAGTTTACCATGGGGGCTCCCATGGTATTTCTGATATGCTATCCCTCACTCTCCGGCGTTGAGAATCACTGCCAGAGAGGCTGTAATGCAAAGGTTTTTATGCTTTAGATCCTGCTTTCCTCATTAGGACTATGTGTACGAATTTTTTTTTTTTTATGTGTACGATATTTACCTGGTTTGGGGGGAAAATACCTTTAAGAAAGAACCTATTGCCTTCACTTTTTTTTTAGAGGCTCGATTTTGATAATAATAGAATTCACTGATTTAATTTTTTCGTTTTGTGTTCTTGTAATTTCAATTCTCTTGCAGCACTTGAAAGAGCAGGACCCCATGTTTGGGGATCTGCAGTAAGTGTTTCAGGTTCCCCCCAACCCCATCTAAGTTGTGAAAATCTGATCTTAAGGTTTGTTGTTTCCCCACTGGCTGATTCATGTGATGGAGAAAAAGGTGGGAAACAAAAATAATTGATGCTTTTGCTCACTATTCATCTTATTTTTAAAGGTAATTGACAATCATAAAGAAAAGGAGGTTTTTAAGGGTCAGCCTAATGAACTTAAGAAGCTTGCTATTTTTGTGTCAGGAAACTCAAAATTTGTTTTTTTTCTGCCTCTTCATATCTGTGCGCATGTAACTAACCTCTAAAGAGGAATCTCTCTAAGGAACTTGATTAAGAAATGATCTTGTGGGACTTCCCTGGCGCTGCAGTGGATAAGACTCTGCGCTCCCAATGCAGGGGGCTTGGGTTCGATCCCTGGTCTGGTAACTAGAGCCCACATGCATGCCGCAACTAAGAGTTTGCATGCCACAACTAAGGAGCTAGTGAGCCGCAACTAAGGAGCCTGCTGCAACTAAGACCCAATGCAACCGAATAAATAAATAAATAATTTTAAAAAATGATCTTATGATCTCCTTGACTGAAAGGATGTGGGAAGTAGACTGAAAATAGTTCATGTTTTTTCTAAGGGAAACTGCAGTAATGAGCGACTTGCATTGTCTTGCTTGTGCCACAGTTTCTTTTTCATCATTACCCTGAAAATTCAGCTTCCCTTTCCATTAACAAGCATTTTTGTGGAGAAGGAAAGTTAAACTGGAAAAGGAAATTGTCAGCGAATTCTAAGACTATGACTTCCTCCATTTCAAAATTGGTATACCACATATATTACATAGACTAACACAGTGGCTGTGTTTTTTTTTTTTTTTTTTAGAAGTAGCCAACCATTGCATAGCATATGGATAATAATGGAGAAGAAGAATGAGGTACAGTGGAAAGCACAAGATCTGGATTTTTTTTAACTTTTGCGGATTTTTTGGAAACCAGGATGCAGCTCTATTTTAATGATCTATAGCCAAAAAGCATAACCCAAAGTAGAGAAGTTCTACGTTATTGTGCCTTTTCTTTACTGTTTATTATGAAATAGAGCATATACAGAAAATATTAATATAACATATGCACCACTGAATACATAATTATAAAGTGAACATCCACATAACCACTGTCCAGGTGCATTCGAGAATCTTAATCTACTGACACTTGCATGCGTTTCAGAGAATCTGAATTCTCTTAAATTACATGTAAAATTAGGAGCCTTATGCATTTTTCTGGGGGAAAGAGTCTAGAACTTTTCTTAGAATCTGAAAAGAGTTCCCTTCAAATTTTAAATACTGATTTGAGCAATAGAACTAAGATGGCCCTGTGACTTAGTAGCTGTGTAATCTTAGGCTGGTCTTTTTTGCTCTCTGAATCTTGAATTTGTAGAATGCAAGGAACAAGAGTTCACGCTCTTGTGATGCTGTTGTAAGGAACCACTCATTTGTTATTATCTGTGAAATAACTTGGTAAACTCTTGCAAATGTTCATTATATATCTCTGTTAGTAAATGAAAACTTTCTTAGTTAGGTCTTTGCAATATCTAAAGAACTGCTAAATTGCTTTTGTTGATCGAGGCTGGTTTAAAAGTCCTGATCTATCATTGTAACAGCTATTCTGGCAACACTCCAATTCTGGACTAGGAAAACTATCTATTTTTCCCAGGTGGCTCCTGAGCTACTCAGCAATGTCTGAAGAAAGTCACTCACTCAACTTGGCAGATTGCTTTCGTTTTATATTCATGATCATAACCTTCAGATGAATATTCATTCTTCTCAGCAATGAACTGAAATTTTCTATTAAGCATACTTTTCTACCCTCCTAGATGACTGTTTCCTGTTATCCTCTCTCCAAGATTATCCACAGTTCCACTTCTGACCATGATGGAATAACAAGGACTGAACTGAACTTCCTGCCACAAACAACCAGAAAACTGGACAAAGTATATAAAGCAACTGTTTTCAGACATTGGAAGACAGACAGCACAGGACTATGATGCCTGAGAAAAAGGGAGCATATGAAGTGGAATGCCTGCCCTAACTTTCCACGTGGAGGCAATTTCCAGAATACTTGGAAAATAAACCCAAACAGAGACTAGAGATCTAGTTGAGTTGAGGAGACAGAGACCAGCATTCCCAGAGGCTGAGGGAGCTGGAATTTGAAGGGCAGAGTTTTTTTAAAAAACAACAAAAAACCCACAGCTCCATAAGTCTGAGTCTTTGCTAAATGTTTGGCTGTGCATACATCGACTGAAAATCCACACATCCCATCAAAGAATAACCAGGGAGTTGCAAGCTAAATGATTCCCAGAAATCACAGAAGATGGGCAGACATTTGAGCTCTGACCAGTCAGAGTGGGAAGTCCTCAGTGAAAACCTCTGAGCAGTCATTACTTAGTAGTGGGGCAAAATTACCCCTGGAGTGAAGACTACTCTAGCCTCATCCTAGTACAGCTGAAACACAATTTTCAAAGGAATCAAAATGATCCACAAATAACTGCCTAAAAAACCCCAAAGCTCAACACTCCTTGAAGGGAGACAACAAAATTCAGGCACTCAACAAGGATAACATTTACACTGTCCACCATTCAACAAAAATTAGTAAACATGCAAAAATGCTCAACTCATTTGCTCTTAAGACTTTAGGGAAATACACACACACACACACACACACACACACACACACACTCACATATATATATTCCCCTGTTTAAAAGTGTGATAGTCCCTGATCCCTGACATCTTAAAGTCACTTAATCATAGGAATTAAGTCTATGCCATTTCGTGAAGGTAATTCTATTTATCTTTGAGTTAAAAACATTCAGTAAAATGGAGCTCACTTTCTCTCCTATGACTTCCATCACAACTGGTCAACTCTGTTTGTTTTATGTTAAATGAGATCCACTACTGTCTGTAGATTTGTAATCTGGTGTTCTGAAACAACATAAAGTCCTCTTGCTCTTCTAACAAAACTGAGACTAGTTCTCAGGCCATGTTTTTCTTAAGGTAAATATATCCCACTCCTTCCATTTCTATCTGACAAGATTCTTCTTATTTTTTGGAGGCTCTCTAGTTCCTCCATGTTTCTTTTTAAATTGCTGCCACGTTAAAACTAGAAAAAACTTGTTCTACAAAGACTGGAAGTCCAGTAAGTCATGGGAGTGTGAAATACATTTTCATATTGATTTTGTCAACAATAGTGTTAAAGGTAATAATCATAACTAAAATGTGTTGATCCCTTAAGCTATGCCAGACACTATGCTAAGTGCTTCATAAGGATTCCCTCATTTTATTCTAACAAATCTATGAGGTAGATGCTATTATTATCTTTGTTTTATAAATGAGAAATTTGGACCATTGAGAGGGTTATAGATGAACTATTATTACAGTAATATTGTATAATAAGCTACCCCAAAACTCAGTGGTTTAAAACAATGCTTATTTGTTATCACATATCTATAGGTTGGCTGGAGTTGGGCTGATCTAGGTTGGGCCCATCTGGATAGCTCTGTATCTCACTGAAAGACTGGTTCAGGCAATTCTGCTCCATATGCCTCTCATTCTTCTCCTGGGACCCAAGAGCTACCCAGGGTATGTTCTTCTCATGACAATGACACAAGCTCAAGAGGGAAAGAAGAAATGTGGGGTCTCTTAAGGCCTTGACTCTGAACTTGATACACTGTCACTTCCATACATCCCATTGGCCAAAGCAAGTCATATAGCTAAACTCACGATCAAAGGGCAAGGAAGGATACTCCACATAAGTCCATAACAAGGGTGTGCGTGCAAGGAGGAGTAAAGAATTAGGGCCAGTTATTCAATGTAGCACAAAAGGCTAAATAATACTTCCAAAGTCACACCTATTGTAGGTAGCAGTTAGGGATTGAATTTGGCTGAATGTAGCAGAAAACCTAAATAATGAGATAGAGGTTTATTTTCTCTGATGTTATGGGAAATCTGGAGGTAGCCAGTCAAGAAGACTGATATGGCTTCTCTGAGATATCACCAGGAACTCAGGCTCTTTTTTAGATTTTTGTTTCCTCACCCTTAAGCTGTGGTTCTCATCTTCATGTTCACAATAAGGCTGCTGGAACTTCGGCCAGTACATTCTCATTTCAAGTACAAAGAAAAGGGAAGGAGATAGACATAAAAATGAAAGGGCTTTCTCTGCCTCTCCATCCAGTGATTCCACTTACATCTCATTGGCCAGGACCATGTCACAGGTCACCCCTAGCTGAAAGCGGGGGATGTTGAGATATCTTTTTTTTTTTTCTTTCAGAATAGAACATTGTCATTTACAACACAATCAGGGTTGGTAAGGGAGAACTTGTATATTAGGTAGGCAACTAGCAGTATCAGACACACTCAGGAAGTATTTGTGCCAGGATTTGCCCATTAGTTTAAAATTATACCTAACATGATAGAATTATTCTTACCATCTTAAAAAATATTTAATGTTCTTTTTTCTTCTTTGTTTTTTTTGGCCATGCCACACAGCCTGCAGGATCTTAGTTCCCCAACCAGGGATTGAACCCATACCCCCTTCAGCGGAAGCATGGAGTCTTAACCATTGGACCACCAGGGGCGTTCCTAAAAATATTTAATATTCTAACGTAAGTAATATATGCTCATGAAACACATTTTGGTAGATATCTTAAAGTTATAAAGAAGAAAAGAGCCATGCTCTCATTGCCTAGATATAACCACTGTTAAAATTTTTCTATATCACTTTCTTTTTTGTTGTGTTACTTTGTGTATTTACAGTTTCCAAATTGGGCTCAGTTTCTACGAATAGCTAGTCCTCTCATTTTTTCTCTATTTTGTTTTATAGATCATAAGACTATATACTCATTATAGAAAATCTAGAAATCCAGAAAAGTATAAAGGAATAAAAATAATAACTAACCCATACTCAGATAAATAATAAAGTAATAAATAAAATAAATAACTTACTCAGATCCACACACTGCTAAGGATATTGGTAAATTGACTTACATACTTTTTGTATATTATGTATATATGTATATGAACATAGCTGAGGTCATACTGTATATATATTTTGCATTTGGCTTTTTAAAAATGTAAGACAAACACCAGTTTTTTTCTCACATTTTAAATGCCTGCCTAATGTTTTACTTTATCAACATTCCTTAAATCTCAGGTGTTTGTATTTCCAGTGTTTTGCTATTATGTATCTTGCTACTCTAAAAATCTATTTTTGGGGCTTCCCTGGTGGCGCAGTGGTTGAGAGTCCGCCTGCCGATGGAGGGGACACGGGTTCGTGCCCCGGTCCGGGAAGATCCCACATGCCGCGGAGCGGTTGGGCCCGTGAGCCATGGCCGCTGGGCCTGCGCGTCCGGAGCCTGTGCTCCGCAACAGGAGAGGCCACAACAGTGAGAGGCCCGTGTACTGCAAAAAAAAAAAAAAAAAATCTGTATTTTTGCACAAGCTTCATCCACATTCCACAAAAATTTTCTAGAAGGGGAAGATAAATAATCCTTTTATAGTATGACTTGCATATTTTTTGTGTTGATTCATTTCCTAATAATTTGTGAATGCCCTTAAGTAAAGTTTATTTGGTATATTTGCTTGCAGTTTGAGAAAAATTACTGGCAGTAGCCTTTTTAAAAATAAAACTTTGTTGTTTGATGCTCTGCTTCTAATATCATTTTAATGCTGTTTTGTACTTTCATGTCAGTAGGTGGACCTAACGAACATTACCGTTAAAGGACGAAACCTCATTATTCCATCTCCAGACTCGGGTGTGTTGTATGTGCTTCTAGAACGTGCAGTTTTCTCTTCTGGCATCTTGGGCTATCCTATTACTGAGTTCCTTTGAACAAGAGGACATGAAATTAAACTGTGATCCTTCTTTTTTTTAAAAAACTAGATACTAATGGAAGAAATTTTCACATATTGAGGTATGGGGAAAGTCATCCTGGCTTATATGTAATTTAACTTGAATTTTATGCTAACTAAAACAGCCAGTTTGTGGCCTATCAAACATACACTGTACCTCTGCTTTAATCATTAAAGAAAAGTGCATTGACCCTGTCCGTGTTAAAATTAGAGCTCTTTCCTTGGCAGCCAATGCTGGCACTCCTTCAATGATAAGACTTCCTTCCTGGTGCCAAGGCCGTACTGACGGGCTGTGGACATGCTAATCTGTTTTTTTTAAACCTTGAAGGAATGCATCCCTGACTTGTTTGATATTCTTTGTTCTGACAAAATATAAAACTGTTGAAAACCATGCTTTTCAGAAGCAATTCCTCAGAGTTATCTGAGAGGCTGTGTCCAGGGCTGTAGGCCTCAGTTAAAACTCTTTTCTGTTCCTGTTATGGATTGTTTATTATTTCCAGCAACAATACTTTTATATGCACTGCATTTCTCAAGAATACAACCCTTCCATTTTCCCATCTCTAGGAACTGGCCTCTGCTCGCCTCCCCCACTGTATCCCCTTTTTTTAAAGGCTGCATAGGTTTCCATGCTACCAAGTTAATACTCTTGTTTAAGAAACCTTGTGTTTGACACCCTTAACCCACTGAGGTGTAGTGAACCTGCCCTCTTCTGCCTGGGATTTGGGTCTCTCTGTAGTTTTTTTTTGGCTGTGTTGGGTCTTCATTGCTGCGCATGGGCTTTCCCCAGCTGCGGCGAGCGGGGGCTACTCTTCATTGCTGTGCGTGGGCTTCTCATTGAGGTGGCTTTTCTTGTTACGGAGCATGGGCTCTAGGCGCGCGTGGGCATCAGTAGTTGTGGCTCGCGGGCTCAGCAGTTGTGGCTTCCCGGCTCTAGAGCGCAGGCTCAGTAGTTGTGGCACACAGGCTTAGTTTTTCCGTGGCACGTGGGATCTTCCCCGACCAGGGATCGAACCCGTGTGCCCTGCGTTGGCAGGTGGATTCTTAACCATTGCACCACCAGGGAAGTCCCTGGGTCTCTCTGTGTTTGCTTGTCTTTTTTTTTTTTTTTATCTTTATTGGAGTATAATTGCTTTACAATGGTGTGTTAGCTTCTGCTTTATAACAAAGTGAATCAGTTATACATATACATATGTTCCCATATCTCCTCCCTCTTGCGTCTCCTTCCCTCCACCCCTCCCTATCCCACCCATCCAGGTGATCACAAAGCACCGAGCTGATCTCCCTGTGCTATGCGGCTGCTTCCCACTAGCCATCCATTTTACGTTTGGTAGTGTATATATGTCCATGCCACTCTCTCACTTTCTCACAGCTTACCCTTCCCCCTCCCCATATCCTCAAGTCCATTCTCTAGTGGGTCTGTGTCTTTATTCCCGTCCTGCCCCTAGGTTCTTCACAACATTTCTTTTTTTCTTAGATTCCATATACATGTGTTAGCATACGGTATTTGTCTTTCTCTTTCTGACTTACTTCACTCTGTATGACAGACTCTAGGTCCAACCACCTCACTACAAATAACTCCATTTCGTTTCTTTTTATGGCTGAGTAATATTCCATTGTATATATGTGCCACATCTTCTTTATCCATTCATCCGTCGATGGACACTTAGGTTGTTTCCATCTCCTGGCTATTGTAAATAGAGCTGCAATGAACATTGTGGTACATGACTCGTTTTGAATTATGGTTTTCTCAGGGTATATGCCCAGTAGTGGGATTTCTGGGTCATATGGTAGTTCTATTTGTAGTTTTTTAAGGAACCTCCATACTGTTCTCCATAGTGGCTGTACCAATTCACATTCCCACCAGCAGTGCAAGAGTGTTCCTTTTTCTCCACAGCCTCTCCAGCATTTATTGTTTCTAGATTTTTTGATTATGGCCATTCTGACTGGTGTGAGATGATATCGCATTGTAGTTTTGACTTGCATTTCTCTAATGATTAATGATGTTGAGCATTCTTTCACGTGTTTGTTGGCAGTCTGTATATCTTCTTTGGAGAAATGTCTATTTAGGTCTTCTGCCCATTTTTGGATTGTGTTGTTTGTTTTCTTGTTATTGAGCTGCGTGATCTGCTTGTAAATTTTGGAGATTAATCCTTGTAATTGTTTTATAAAGTTATTCTCGTCCATCCTCCTGGGAAAGACTCTCAAGCTTGGACCCAGCCACGCCTCCCCACCTTGGCCCTACCCACATCCTGGTCCCGCCCCCTTCGGGCCCTAGCGTTCGGTTTCCATGGTTACACCGCTGCCTCCGAGAGAGCCCAGCTGCCCTGAAGGCCCCCGCAAAGACCCCGGGGAAGAATTGGGTAGACGCGGCTCCAGCTCTCCATTCCGGCCAAGGTCAGCCCATTCGAGGCTCCGCGCCCTTGATCCCGGGGTGTACCCCGCGAGGAAGCGAGCGTGGGGCCGTGGACAGAGCCTGGGCCGCTGGAGCATCCCGTCTAGCCTGGCTGAGGCTGAACTGTCGGTAAGGACTCCTTTCGGGGCGCCGCCGCTGAACGGAAAAAGCGGTCACTTCTGGCCGGAGGCGCCCAGGTCCGCAGGTCAGGCTTCTAACCTGTAATGCGCCGGCGCCTGAGCCCGCTCGCCGCTGCTCGGGGCCGCTTGCACGCCCCCGACGGCCTGAACTTGGGGGTTTAGGCTTCCCAGAGTCAAGCAGGGGCGGGTACTGAGGGGAGTCGTGAGCGGCCCGGGCCCGGCGCCCGAGGGCGCTCGCGCACGCGCACACGCAAGGCTAACCTTTGAGTACGGGCTCTTTAGGAGGTGCTGTTTTAAGCGCTTACCTTCTGCCACGCACTATTTTAACCACTAAATGTATAGAATTCAGTCCTCGCGACAACTCCGGGCAGAAGGGTAGTAGTCGAATCTATATTTTTCAGATGAGAAAACCGTTTCAAAGGGAGGTGAAGCAGATGCTCGAGGTCTCAGCTAGAAAATGGTCGGGTCACGATGGAAAACGGGCGCTCCGGTTCTATTGGACAAGATGACAAGTGTTGTTAATCTTACCTGAACCCTAATAATGCTGAAAGTTAGCTTTATCTACCTGGGATTGCCTTTGTTATTCTCTACATGCTTATTTCCCCTGTGCTCAGTTACTGGTACGAATCAGAAAACCTGATAGCCATTAAAACCCGCCACCTTTTCCTGGTTTATAGTAAATGGAATTAATAACCAGGAGTTCATTTTTTTTCCGTGTTGCATAACTCCTGTAATATTTTTTGCTTTTATGTTTTTAGTCAAGAGTCTAAATGCCAGCTTGGATGTGCTAGAAAGAGAATTTAGACGATCCAAGCAAGAATTGTTTCCCAAGAGTCATTATAATTATGAAAGGTCATTTAGTGAATGTGGTGGAATAAGCATTTCCTCTTTCAAGCTGTACTCGGCCGCCCACACAAATGGGAGTGGGGTTTCTCATTCATTCTACTCCTCCCTGCCCCCAATAGTGTTTAACCGTTTTTTAAATTTAAAAATATCATGCTATAAATGTACTTTCGGAGGCCACCATCATTTAAATAAAGAGGGAATGTTTCAATCATTTGAAACATTCCAATTGCTCTCACTGTCATTTTTATAAATATGAAACAAGGTAATGAAAACAGGAGGGGCCTAGATACTCGTAAATACTAACAAGTTAATAAATAATATGACTTTAGCAATATGTTAGTGGTGAAATCTAAGGAGGAAAAAATAGTATATAAATGCAATTAAAAAAAATCTTTTTATTTAGCCAGAATGCCTCCCACTCAGGCTGAAAGTGTTATAAAGAATATCATTCGAGAAATAGGACAAGAATGTGCAGCCCATGGAGAGATTGTTTCTGAAACTCTGGTTGCTTTTATGGTAAGAATGATTTTGTGAGTTACCGCTTTATTTTTGTGAGTTACCGCTTTATTAAAAAATGTGTTTAAGCAGTGCCCATTTTCCTCTTAAAATTCTGTGGTGTTTTCCTAACTGTTATTCTGTTGAAAACATACTGAGACCATTGGACAAGTTAGCCAAAAATATTTTTTTTAAGTCTATAAAACATGTTAGTTCTCGATTTAGGAGACTGATTTAGAAGATCTTGATAAGTTTTAGAAACATCAATAATGTTTTCCTATGTGGGAGTTTTTTTAAGATGTATTTTTGTTCACTGTTGTAAAAATTACTGATTGCCTTCATCTCGGAGAGGCAGCAGTGAACGATGGTGTGAAGCAAGATCTTAATTCCCTGCCCAGGAGTTGAACCTGGGTAGCCTGGATGAAAACCAGGAATGATGGCCACCAGACCAGCAAGGGCTAGAGGCTAGAAGCTATTTTTATCTGGCTCTTGCCCCCAGTGGAAATGCATTTCTCACGGAGGCAAAAACTGTAAAAACAGGTAGAAAGCTTATTATTAGAGACACAGCACAACAACAAGTGGGAGAGCACACAGAGAAACTGTTTGTTTAGTTAAGACAGAAGCTAGGCAGGGACTTCCCTGGTGGTGCAGTGGTTAAGAATCCGCCTGCCAATGCAGGGGACACAGGTTCGAGCCCTGGTCCCAGAAGATCTCACATGCCGCAGAGCAGCTAAGCCCGTGTGCCACAACTACTGAGCCTGTGCTGTAGAGCCCACAAGCCACAACTACTGAGCCCACGTGCCGCAACTAGTGGAGCCCGTGTGCCTAGAGCCTGTGCCCTGCAACAGGAGAAGCCACCGCAATGAGAAGCCCACGCACCACAACGAAGAGTAGCCCCCGCTCGCCGCAACTAGAGAAAAGCCTGTGCGCGGCAACAAAGACCCAATGCAGCCAAAAATAAAAAAATAGATAAATAAATTTATTAAAAAAGGAAAAAAGAAGCTAGGCAGAGATGCACATCTGGAGAGGAATGGTGTGGGCGTCCTTCCTGATGAGGAGGAGTGCAGTAAACAGGCAGTTAAATCATTTATGTAGGTCAGTTCTTCCAGGTCTTTGCCTTCCTTCCGGCAATCGTCTTGTTTTCTCCCCCCTGTGGCTAATTTGTTTCAGGACCCTCTCCCTAGGTGCGCATGCACCTCTCAGCCAAGATGGATCTCGATGCAAAGGTATCTGGGAGAAGCAAGACTCATAGTGGCCTGGCATTGTCCCCTGACTTTTGACCCCCCAAGGAGACTTTCTGCGCACGCCTAGTGTCTCCCTTGCCCCAAGGGTGGGGTGGGAGGGAAGCGGAGATCCCTTGACCCTTTACTCAAACAAGTTTGTGCCCCTCTTTGTTCTCGCCATGACTGTTCTCTTAAGGCATCCCCAAGAGACAAAACTTGGCTATTTACCCTGTCCCTATGGTAGCTTCCATTTCGGAGAGTAAATAGGAGACTGATTTTTAAATGTCTAACCTGGAGCCCATCTAACTCCTGTCTCAGGAAATGCAAACAGGAGACTAGCTGTAAGTGTCTGGCCTGAAGCCCACTTTTTCCTGCCCTATGAAATGTAAACAGGAGGCTAGAGGTAAATGCCTAGCCTGGAGCCCATCTGTCTCCTGCCTCAGTCTCTACTCTTGCTTTTGTTTTAACAATACACAATAAAAAATACGATAAAAATATTCAGTTTCCCAATGTAAAATCTAGCCATTGCTTTCAACCTGTTTCTCCATGTCCTTTTTCTAACACCATGTTCAGATTTGATGTTTATTGCTCCCTTTCTTCAGCCTCTAATGAAGGTGTGGATGGACTGGGTTATAAGAAAATCAGCTGAATAATCAACTGCTGGGTAGTCAAGAGGCAGTTATTTAAAAAATGGAAAATTGTTAAACTAATTTTGTAGTAACATGAAATAAATTTAATGGACTCTTTCCTATTCTCAGGTGAAAGCTGTTGTCCTGGACCCAAGTAATGGCTTTAACACGGATAGAATTCTCATGAAAGGTGATGTGCAGAAACTTGTAAAGGTGATTATCCAACAGTTCTCAAATTTTGAATTATTTACTTGCAGTTCTAAATGTAGTATTTGTGTTGGTCAATATTGCCTTCAGCTCTGTGAAAGAAAACCCCACCAAATAGTGGTGCAAACAAATGAGAGATTTATTTTTTCTCATAAAACGAAGCCTAGAGGTACATAGGCTATTTTTCCTGACTTCCTGGGTCACCATCATGCATGTGTTTTCACAAGATAGCTCTCCCACCTCTAGACAGGCATAAGGTAAGAGGACAAAGGTCAAAATGTGTGTGCAATTGGGTCTGTCACTTTCTTTTTGGAAAATAACAGGCTTTCCCAGAATCCCTCCCGTCTGTTTGCATTTATTGACTAGAATGATACTGCAAGTGAGCCTGGGATACTGATTTGTTTTTTCTTTCCTTTTTTACCTGACCAAGTCTTTGCCTTAATCCAAACTGGGGCATTTTTGGTAAGGAAGGAGGGGTATGGATACTGGCAGGTAGCAGTGTCTGCCACAGTATTTTAGAGACATCTTGTTATTAATCTAATGTTACATTGAGAACATTATTAACTGACTTGTCATATACTGTAAAATTATAGTACTAAATTAAGATTCATATAATTATTGATTCAATGTAATTTGTGTTTTTCAATTCTAAGGGAAAAATTGAACCCAGAGCAAAGAATTCATCGTTAGAATCAAGTAGGTGTGCCTGAAAAGCAATGTTAAGAACTAAAGAGGGCAGGAACTTTAGACATTGTTAATTTTTTCATAGGTTTTAAGTTTGACTCACTGGGTTTAGTTGCTTAAATATTTATTTTCTAGATATTCCTCAATGTATTTCCTAAAATTTCAACATTTATATATATATATATATATATATTTTTTTTTTTTTTTTGCGCGGTACGCGGGCCTCTCACTGTTGTGGCCTCTCCCGTTGCGGAGCACAGGCTCCGGACGCACAGGCTCAGCCGCCATGGCTCACGGTACCAGCCACTCCGCGGCATGCGGGATCTTCCCGGACCGGGGCACGAACCCGTGTCCCCTGCATCGGCAGGAGGACTCTCAACCACTGCGCCACCCGGGAAGCCCAACATTTATCTTTTTTTTCCTGGGGTTAATGATTTTAATTCCCTTCTTCACACAAAAGACTTGAAACAAGCTTTCCCAGACTTGTACGTGATATTTTCTGAGCTCAGACAAATGGCAGAGAAAATTTTCATCATCTCCATCTTCTCTCACACACAGCCAGCAATTCACATAGTGGAGTGCACGTCTGTCTGCAGATGCTAGAGGGTCAGGAAGAGCTTTGGAAGCTTGGAGCTGGGGAATATGTCGTTACGATAACTGTGCAGAAGAGACACCATGATTCTCTAAGGCAGCTGAGAGCTGGGTCTTTCTGTGCTGAATTTGAGAATGTGGTATAGGCCTGTTTTTAGCGATAGGGGAAATGACTGATGGTTATTCAGAAATTTGATTGGACAGCCGTGGAGGAGAATCAAGGAGGGACAGAAAATGTTTTTCTCCTTTTCATGGCTCAAGAAGAGTTTTTTTTTTTCCCCCTCCAACTCAACTAAGTTGGAAAGAATTAAGCTCAATATACTTTTTCTTTAAATTTATTTTTTATTGAAGTACATTTAATTTACAATGTTGTGTTAATTTCTGCTGTACAGAAAAGTGACTCAGTTATACACTTATATACATTCTTTCTTATATTCTTTTCCATTATGGTTTATGCCAGGATATTGAATATAGTTCCCTGTGCTCAATATACTTTTAATATGACAGGTACATTAACTGTCAATTTATATAATAATTCAAGTAATAAAGATTGGTTTCTTTTTTTTCAATTAAAAATAATGTTGATGAGCTAGTCTGTGCATTTGTGAAGTCTGTGCTTGGAACGGCACTTCTCCACCTGGAGAGGTCCAGGTGCATGGGTCCCCTAAAGATAATGTTCCGTCCTCACTCCTGCTTTCCCCTATTCCTCCTACCAGGAAAGGAGGGTTGGTGGCCTGGGAGTTGGGTTGAGGGTGAAGCTGTTGATGTGCCCGCTGGGTGCAGACATAATAAAGTCTAACAGGTGAGATGGCGGAAGACTGGGCTTGGGGGGTGCAGAAGAGAGAAGAAAAGAAAAATTTAGGTTGATCCTCTATTCTAAAGGGGCAAAGCAGAGAAGGGGGATGAGCCATCTATGTTTGGGGAAAAACAGGAGAAAATGGACGAGAGGAAGAAATTTTGAAACAGAAGGTAGAGCCAGAAAAGTCTGTGAGCAGGGGACGTAGCCGCGGCAGCTTTTTATAAAATGCACGTGACCTGCATCATCAGCAAAAAAGAGTGTTAAGGCTCAGATAAACAGTAATGAGGGTGCAGTGGTTAAGACTCCACCTACCAATGCAGGGGACACGGGTTCGAGCCCTGGTCCGGGAAGATCCCACATGCCGCAGAGCAACTAAGCCCATGCGCCACAACTACTGAACCCACGTACCACAACTACTGAAGCCCACACACCTAGAACCCGTGCTGCACAACAAGAGAAGCCACCGCAACGGGAAGTCTGATCACCAGAAGGAAGAGTAGCCCGTGCTCGCCGCAACTAAAGAAAGCCCGTGCGCAGCAACGAAGACCCAACACAGCCAAAAATAAATAAATTAAAACAAACAAACAATAAACAAAGACAAAGACAAAAACAAAAAACGGCAGTAATAAGGGACTCACGAAGAGCTGTAGACAGGAGCATAAGCGTCATGGCACATTCACCCACATTCGGGCTGCAGAGACCAAGCAAAAGTTCAAGTTCCTTGCCTCCAACTAGACTATTAGTCACTTGGGTATGGTAATATTGGTTAACTCAGGGGGAATAACTTATTTCTTAACAAATGTTGTTGATTAAGTAAACTATAAAGCGTAAAGTCCTCAATGAGAAAAAAAGTAATAAAAATGGTTATTGGTAGATAAATATCAGAATTAATGGCTTTGATGTTGCTCTTTGATTTTGAGAATAACTTTGGAAAATACTTTTGATTGTTTCAGAAAATATAACTGGAAGCATGTATGTGATTTTCTTTTTTAGCTTTGCGTGACTCGGCTATTGGACAGTAAAAATCCTTCCCTGGCCACCATTAAGATGCAAGTCTATTTTGATATGAATTATACAAGTCGAGGTAACATATATCTACCGATTTTGATACCCTTTTAAAGAAGATTCATATTGTATTTCAGGTAATACGGGTGTTGACTTAAAAAATGTTCACAACCTATAAGTTGATTGTTATGTTTTATTCAGCGGGAAATTTTAGGACTTCAAGCCCGGGAGACAGCATCTCAAGTAACCCTGAGAGAACTGCTCTGAGGAGGGAAGCGGGGGAGTCAGGTTATATAGAAGTTTTGCAACAAAGGGCAGATAGTCTGAATGTCAGAAGAGTATTGTTAATTACAGGAAACTGATATCCCAAATTAAGGAAATTAGGGCTTTTCTTTGTATGAGAAGATGCAAGAGTCTGGGCTCACTGATATGGACCTCAGCTATCTGGAGCCAGTATCCTGTGTTTCCTCAGGGCTCACCGTGGGAAGTGGCTGCAGTCTGATGGCTGCTAGATGGCAGGTATTCATTCTTTCCTTCCAGAGTTCCCTCAGGGCTCACCAGCTCACACTGGAGGGCTGCAAGTGCTGATGACTGTGACATCCTTTGTTTACTGATATGGCAGGCAATATTCCATTTCTCAAGGGCTTCATTTGGTTGACCAAGAACAATTTAACTTTTTCGTTTATCTTTTGAGATTTTTTCCAACTTTGAGGAATGTAAGAATGTTGGAGATGCTAAATGAGAAGAACACCAGTGGCCTTCGTGAGTGTCAAGTTTCCAAGTCTATTGTGTTTTGACTATTATACCACTAATACATAATAACTTAAAGCAACCAGCTCACTGAAGTTAAAATTTTTTAATTTGCTGATTTTATTTTTCCTGGTTTATATTATTATCACATAATGCTTACCTAAATTATGTAACTTACCCAAAAATGAAGTGACTCATGGGAAATTTAAGCTTAGAACATACTTCCTTATGTAAATAGTTTCTCACATCCATCAAAAATAAACTGGAAATGAGAAAAAAGGAAATGAAATTTCTCTATAGACTACACTGCCTCTGCCCCACGGTAACTCAATCATTATTAACCATTTGGTGATTTTTGTTGTCTTTTTTTCCCCTCTCTGTATTAACCTTTCAGTCATGCTACATGTGTAAAATCATATATCTTGCTTTTTTGATGAGGAATAATATTTTAGCACAATAAATAATAGTGGAATTGATGTAATTTAGGTTTTTCTTAATTTCAAAGTTTGAGTTGTTTTTGTGGTAAGATTATATCTGTGAACTGGGCATGGTTGATATGTTAATTATTGCCCTTGTTATAGGGTGTCTTATTGACTTCGTTGCAAGAATTACAGTGCTGGTGAACTGTGGCTTCTTCCACGGTTAAGCCTAAACCTCACTGTATTACAGGAAGAAAGGAGAGGGTTACCATTCTTGATGCAACATCATATTACAGTAATGATATTCAAAGGAAATTTACCTAGAACTACAATAGAAATACACGTAACTGATGAGGGGTATTTATACCACCTACATGGCTATTTATATTAGATGTGTTCACATACAGTATGCTACACCTACTTACCTAGAGAATATAGATAGTACAATATTTATACTGTATGTGTTTATAATATGTATTATAAATTGTCTTGTGTACTGTCTGCTTAAGTAGGCGGTTTTAGCCCTATCTGCTATTACGTTTGGATTGTCTGTTTAAGGGTTACGTGTTTTGATAAAGCATGCCACTTAAATTGCGGTAGTGAATCTTTCCCACTAGATTTTTTTTTTTTTTTTTTTTAAGATGTTGGGGGTAGGAATTAATTAATTAATTAATTAAGTTTTGCTGTGTTGGGTCTTCGTTGCTGTGTGAAGCCTTTCTCTAGTTGCGGCGAGCGGGGGCCCCTCTTCATCGTGGGCGTCTCACTGTCGCAGCCTCTCTTGTTGCGGAGCACAGGCTCCAGACGCGCAGGCTCAGTAGTTGTGGCTCACGGGCCCAGTTGCTCCGCGGCATGTGGGATCTTCCCAGACCAGAGCTCGAACCCGTGTCCCCTGCATTAGCAGGCAGATTCTCAACCACTGCCCCACCAGGGAAGCCCCTCCCACTAGATTTTTGTCTTGAGGTTACTTGCTGGCCACTGTTTATTTTTGCTTACTACATCTTACAAAAATCCTTGTTTTCATGCAGTAGAATTGCCATACCAAGCTATTTTTTCCTCTGGTCCTATTTCCTTTTTTAAAAAATTTTACTTATTTATTATTATCATTTTTTTGGCTGTGTTGGGTCTTCGTTGCTGCATGCAGGCTTTCTCTAGTTGTGGCGAGCGGGGGCTACTCTTCCTTGCAGTGTATGGGCTTCTCATTGCCATGGCTTCTCTTGTTGTGGAGCATGAGCTTCAGTAGCTGTGGCATGTGGGCTCAGTAGTTGTGACTCGTGGGCTCTAGAGTGCAGGCTCAGTAGTTGTGGTGCACTGGCTTAGTTGCTCCGTGGTATGTGGGATCTTCCTGGACCAGGGCTCAAACCTGTGTCCCCTGCATTAGCAGGCGGATTCTAAACCACTGCGTCACCAGGGAAGTCCCTGGTCCTATTTTCTTATGTGAGAAGAATTCTAAGTGTCAATATATGGAACATTGTCCTTTGCCAATTTTAGAGGAATTTCTCGAAGAACATCACCGGGTCGTAGAGTCTAGATTAAGCTCTGTTAGCAGAGAAATTACAGATAGTCGAGCATGTGTTCGAGAAGAGCTGGAAAGCCTCTACCGCAAGATCGTCAGCTACGTGTTACTGTGCTCTGGGCTGGGGTCCCCAACAGACATCAAGGTTGTCAGAGAGGCAACAGGTAAAAAATATACACCATTTCCATTCCATTCCATCCATGAACGTACATGAACATAGTATCTTATAAAATATGTTGAATTATAAGTATTGAAGATTGAAGTTTTCTTTTTTTATCTGAAAAAAAAATAGCACAAATAAGAGGTTAAAACTTAACCCAGATTTTTCTTATACAGTGTATCAACACTAAAACTCAAGTAGCACTTTTGGGAAGTGAATACTGTTAATCTTCTTAGAGCTGTATGTACCTAGGGGCCTATTACTCCTCACTACAGAAACATTGGCAGTATGATTAACCAGGCTGATTGGGAAACGGGGACTGCTGGGAGAGGAGATTTCCTACTGATGAAAGGAGTTGAGTCCGGCACCTAGGGTGGGTGATGGGAAATGGCACTGTTTTATCCTCAGGAAATACTTACCCACTTTCGTACTTTAAGGTAAGGAATAGGCAATATCTCTAATCTTCCCACGGCTTTCTTCCATAATTATTTTAAAGCATCATTTTTTTTCTACTCAGAGCCCTAATTAGAAAGCTTGTTTTAATGCCCATTGCCAAAAAATTACTGATGGATGCTTAATTATGAAAATAGACGTGAGGCAATGGCATTATTTTCAGTAGCTCAGCTTTCTTGATAAATGCTAAATTTTGCCATGTATTCTGGAATCAGGTATCAGACATTTAAAGAATCATCTAAGTAACTCTATAAAGACAAGCCCCTTAACTTTCTGCTGAAAGGAACTTGTTTTTTACGTTCTGATATCTTTACTTACCGTTTTGTTGTCTTTATTGTGGTCTGTTTTAGCTGCCCTACAGAGTGTTTTTCCTCAGGCTGAGCTTGGGACATTTCTAAGTCTTTCTAAGAAGGACAAAGAACGCCAGCTGAAAGAACTCACCATGATTGTTACTGGAATTCGTTTATTTAACCGAGACTGTGGAAAGGGAGGAGAAGGCATTGATGACTGTAGGTATATCATTAATTCTATAGGTTAGGTAAGTTTAAAATTTAATGGGAACAGAGGAAAATAATTCACAGTACACCACTGGCATTCTTAGATTTAAGGTTTGCAGTTTTGACCATACCTTAGGTACAGCTACTGTTCATAATGTATAATAATTTTTCATTTTATTGGGGCAAGACCTTAAATTTTATGTACCATGAAGCTAGTATGGGAGCATGAATCAGTAAAAGGATTGAGAGGGCCTTCTGGAGGCCAGCCTCCCCGGTTCAGTGGGGCTTTGTGTTCTTTACTCCAAGTCAAATCACCAAAAGGGAATAGAATGCAGTGATTTAAAAAAATAAAAATCACCCTGAAAAGCAAACCATTGTTGATCTGGTTAATGGAATGAAATGGTCCAAGAGGAGATATCTGCAAGTCTGTAAATTCAGGAGCCTCTACTATGCTGTTATATACTTAATGCATTCATTATCTGTAAGTTTGAAAGTACTCATTGAAATATTTGATCAAAGACCTACCAGTAGAAGTAACTTCCTTATGCATTTTGGTACACACGTAGGCCCACTGAGAAGGTGTTAGTGTCTTTTTACCAGATCACGGATGTAGTACAATAAGGTAATTTTTTTTGCAATTTAAAAACTGTTCTAAAAAGTCAGCTCCCATTCTTCATAAAGTTTCCTGTCTTGCTAGACAATTCTGTTATTTTTCAGTATCCCAGTATCCCAGTGAGTTTCTTAAGTGGCACGCTTTTATCTTCTTTTTTACCAGTAGTCAAGAAGATACACAGAAGGAGAGATACAGTGGCTTTTCTAGAGGCACATAGTTAATACAGCACATAACACCAACGCCTGTCGATTCCTTAGCATCTTCTATATTTTAGTAGCAAAAGCTGATCTGCTTTAACTTTCGGTTATTATTCTGGCAATGTCTTCTTTGGTTTTGAATATGCCCCCTTATTGTTAATTTGGTTGAGGAAAAAAACTAACTCAACCTAATGTTTAAATATGACCACTTTCTAGGCTTTTTCTTCTGAATCTTTTTAGATTGCCTCATGTCTCTCTTATTATACCTCTCAAACCAGTGCCAGCTATTCTACAGGAAGCAATCCCAGCCACCACTCAGCATGTTGATTCCCAACTTGAGGTGGTCCAGGAGCAGGCATACCGCTACACAGCCATCCTCGAGAAAGTAGCAAAGAACCCACTCTTGAGTCGAGAACTTCAGCCCTATATGTTAAAAGAAGCACTATATAACGTGCGACAATATGAGATCTTCCTTCAGATCATTTTGGTGAGTTAATGTCATAAGAGCTGGTCTTTCCCACAGAATGCAGCCTCTTTGTATATATATTCTTTGCTTTGAATTAAATATTTAGTTTAATTTTTTAAAAACCCACTGGTTAGACAAAGATTGTTTTTTAAAGTAGAGTTGATTTACAATATTGTGTTAATTTCTGCTGTACAGCAAAGTGATTGAGATATACACACACACACACACACACACACACACACATACACACACATTCTTTTTTTGCATTCTTTTCTATTATGGTTTATCATAGGATATTGAATATAGTTCCCTGTGCTATACAGTAGGACCTTGTTGTTTATTGCCACCTCTTTATATATTATGGGGTGAAAACAAAAGATAGAACCAGGTCGTTGATAAAGAAGGCAACCTTAATAACTGCTCAGTACATATTGCATCTGTAGGATCAAGAACTAAAATAGAAATGGGAAAGTTGAATGTTGATTTTAATGAAGATGTGTTGGCAGGGATGAATTTTTGTAGTTGATTCTCTTTGTTCCTTGGTAATATGATTGTTGCATGGTTGCTGTAGTTAAGCAGCTATGTGTATAGCATTGTTTGCTTTCATTCAGAGCAAGTGTCTAACTTATGGTTTGGCA
>RJWK010021956.1:0-30270 GCA_004363435.1 Platanista minor | reverse complement strand
AAAAAAAAAAAAAAAAAAAAAGGATCATACACCATGATCAAGTGGGAGTTATCCCAGGGATGCAAGGATTCTTCAATATACGCAAATCAGTCAATGTGATACACCACATTAACAAATTGAAGAATAAATACCATATGATCATCTCAATAGATGCAGAAAAAGCTTTCGACAAAATTCAATACCTATTCATGATAAAAAACTCTCCAGAAAGTGAGCAGAGAGGGAACCTACCTCAACATAGTAAAGGCCTTATACGATAACTGCCAATTAACGATTGCCTCTGGGAAGGGAGGGACAGGGATGGAATTTGAGGGACAGGGAGGTTTTGAGGAAACCTCGACTGTGTCTGCAAAAAGCTAAAATTCTGTAGAGTGGGGTACTGAGTCAGTGTGTTCCTCATACTCATCTATGTTTGAAATATTTTATAATTAATATTTTGTTCTTTAAACATATACATAAAAATAACTTAAAATTATAAACACGAGAGACAATGAGGTTCTTCCACTCACTCCATCCTCATTAATCACCGTAAAGAGTGATCTACTGGGTTTTTCTCTCAGAAAATGTAATTACTTTGCAATAAAATGTTAATGATATGTTCTATTCTTAAAGTCACTTGTTCCAGTGATAAAGCTATGGCTTAACAGAGTTGCTAAATTTTCTTCTAAGTCATTCTTTTAATATTTCATATTTGTCAAATGAGCTGGTAATGCTCAGGAACATCTTTGTTTCTACACCAGGACCATTTCGGCAAAAACTCATCATCAGGCTGTTAACTTCAACATCTTCGAGGGCATGGTGTGCCATGGGGTGCCCCTGGTGACTATTTCAAGAGGCAAAGTGGTGTATGAAGCTGGAGTTTTCAATGTCACAGCAGGAGACGGGAAGTTTATTCCTCGTAAACCATTTGCTGAATATATTTACAAACGGATCAAGCAGCAGGACCAGGTGAGTTGGGGCTAAGTGGGCTGTTAACACGGGCTGGATTGTCACTTGCTCCTGGATGCTGGTGATGGCGTTGTCACATACAATTGGTTAACATATTCACGGGGTGTTAGAAGAGGTTATGAACAGATACAGCTTTCAAAGAAAAAAGTCATTATTGGATGGATGCAGTTTCTTTTGAAGATTGGTGTCTATCGAGTTTCCTAATGGACCAAGTCAGGTTTTCCCAGGCAAGTGTAGGGTCCCTGTGGGCCTTTTGACAATTGCTGTGTAGTCAGGGTCCTCTGAGAAGCAGCCACCCAGGTGGATAAAGGTGTGACTTTTTTAAACACCTGGGAGAGAAAATGGGTGGGAGCCCGGGAAAGGCTGGGAGAGCCCTCAGCCTGCAATTCAAGCCTGGCCCCAGTGAAGGAGAGAGGGAGAAAAACAAGTGGTGGAAACATCCTAGACTACTATACAGACCAAGAAAGGTTGAGCAAGGCCTACAAGCAGCCCTTGAGCCATCTCCTGCATCTAGCCACGTGACGTGCTGTCATTGGCTGAGAACAGCATTGGGAGGCATGTCCTCCGACGAACAAAAGGATGGAGTTCAAACTCAACTACTGTCCCTTGAAACATCAAGCTCCCTGTAGTTGAAGGTCTGCAAGGTGTATTCTAATGACCACCAGAGCAATGGCGGAGTTTGAGGTCAAGGTAAATGTGAATTCTACCTTGGCTTCCCTTTTCCTAGCTGTGTGGCCAAGAGCAAGTTTCTCTATCATCCTTGGTCTGTTTCCTCATCTGGAAAATGACAACAGTGTTTTCTCCCCAACAGATTGCAAGAGTCAAATGAGATTTTAAAACGTAAGGCGCTAGTAGGAGGTCAATAAACATCAGCTCAGTCTCTTTGCTTTCCCCCTTTGATGACCAAATTTATAATAAAGGCCTCCAAGTCTTTGTTGTAATCCAGTTGTTAAAAAAGAGGTGTTTGTTCTTTTAATATGTCTTGGATTTTCCAGTGTTTGTTTAGCTCATACAGTGTTTTAAACAGTTTTAAAAATTCACTTCACTACATACAGTAATATATCAGAATTTTCAGACTAAAACCATCTAAATTGCTGGGTTTGGAGTGAGGCAGGGCACCGTGTGCCCTCAATCCCACATGGTAAAAGCAGGCCGGAGCTGGGTGGCCAAGCCCCACAGAGGCAGCCTTTCTGATTTTCACCTACAGGCTTCACTCATTAATGTTCCCAACTTGGCTGTGTAGCCATTAGAATTTGTAACCCTTGGGTTAGTTCTAAGGCTTCTGTGGCTTCTTTCCATTTTAAAATATACTTCTCTTTTTCCAAAGTTCTCTGGCTGTTTTCCGATTCATTTCGTTTGGGTCTTGTAGTCTCTTTGATTTCTCCTCTAATGTCTTTTGAAAATTTTTTGCTTGTCGATTCTCAGAGTTTGTTAGATAAGATTCATCCTTTTTTTTAACCACTTCCTAAAGCTTTGATTAAGTAAACAAGTGCTCTAGAATGCTTTAAGTTCTCAGGATGCTACAATTCTTTATATACTGTATTTCAGTCAAAATATTTAAGGTTGCAATTTATTTCGCTGGGAGTTAATTTGTAAATATTGACACTGACAGGTGACAGGTAGGTAGAGACTATAAGGTTTCCATGTATTTCTAAACATCACATGGTAAATAACAGCAATACTAACATTTACTGAGCTTTTACTGAAGGCAAGGCACAATGCTAGGGGCTCTGTCACTGTAACAACCCTGTGAGCGAGGGAGTATTATTTTCCCCACTTTAAATATTAGGAAACTGAAGCTTCAGGAAATTAAGAAACTTGGTCATGTCACACAGCTAGTGTATGGCAGGACCAAAACATAAACTCTGGTTATCTGACTACAAAAGCTATATACTTAAGCAATAAACTCCGGTTATCTGACTACAAAAGCTATATACTTAAGCAATAAACTCCGGTTATCTGACTACAAAAGCTATATACTTAAGCAATAAACCATATAACATAAACCATAAAGATTGAGTTAAATGAGTTAATGGGAGATAAATTATTCCGAACTAGGTTTGGGGAAAAAATCTAAATGAGAGGCCTTGATGGCAGCTAGTTCATTCATGACACTTGTAGTAGTAATCCAAGGGATGAACGGATAAGTGGTGACTTAGAAGAGACAGTACTGACAGAACTGGGTGATGAATCATGTGACGCTTGAAGTGGATCCAGGACGAGCCTGCTCCTGGCTGTCAGTACCAGTTGCCCACCAGCAGGGACACTAGACTAACTGGGAACGCCTGACAGACTGTATTTAAAGGACTGACTTTGCCTAAGTCTTCCTCTTGTAGGGAAAATATGCCGGGATCACTGAATGACTGGCTTCATCAGTTCTCCTTTTCAAATTGCTGTTGGGTATTTTATTGGCAAAATTAATGCCAACATCATTGTTTAGGAGTTCACTATCAATTTTGTGAGTTATTTTAGTTTCTCAATCTTTTCTTCTGATACCAACTTTTTAGGTATTCTAGTGCATTATTGTTTTTACAATAGCAATAAGTAATAGTTGTATTATAATATATTGTTCTGAGCACTTACTATCTGCCAAGCAATGTATTTGGTGTAATTTATATTTATTATTTTACCTAACCTGCACAGCAAGCCATGTGGGAGATATTATCATCCCCATTTTACAGAATAGAAAACTGACTCTCAGCAAGATTAAGTAACTTTCCCTGGGCTGAGCTGTAAGTAAACGTAAGAGCCAGGGTGTGTGATAAGGCCTTTCTGATTCCTGCTGTACCTGAGACCTCTGTAGAGCAAGGAAAGAGAAGAAAATGATTGTGAAACTCAAATCATGGGGAATGCATTATTTTAAAAAGTGTTGATGTGGAAAAAGTATCAAGTGAAATGAATAAAATGAGGTTTGGGGACTGTGTGGAGATGTTTCAGACCTTTTTTCTCTCCATTAGGCGAAGATAATTTTATAGAAGAAAAATATTATGCTAAAGTTAAGAAAAAGAGTTGTTAGGAATCCTAGATTTTAAATTCACATGAGGTAATTAGAGCTCTTACTTTGGTTTTCATTTGAAATATTCAGATTTCTTTGTAAGTGAGGATAAGAGTTTGAAGGCAAGCAGGAAAGGCCCATACCATTCCTCCTGCTATCCTGTTATCCTTCTCAAGAAAATTCATCACTTACCACTCTAGACTCCAAAGCACAGATTGTAGAGACACGCCAGTGTTTGTCAGTCCCAGAACTCAGCTGGTCTCCTGGCTAGAATGTTAGTTCTTTGAGGAACTTATTTTTTATTCCCAGTACTTCCTATGTAGTAAGCGTTTGATAAATAAACAAATTGCAAATGGAAGGAGCAAAAACTATAGTTTCAGAGGTCATAGAAAGGACTTGAAATAAATTTACACAAAAGATTGCCTCTTGCCTCTTCCCAAACAGTGGGGTTGTCTGTGAACTTGATTCTTATCCACGATTTTATTACTTAGTGAAACTTGGCATCATGCTGTGCAGCTATCACTGTTAACGGGGATATTGTGAGGAATTTCAAAGGAGAGAAATGACATTTTAATGCAATTTGACAGCTTCAGGGAATTGTTACTTTATTTTAATATTTAAACACGGGATCCTTAAGGGAAAAAATTTAAATCAGAAGATGAAACGTCAAAATTGATTTGATGTATGTTACACAGTAAAATACATATATCAATTCAATATAAAAAGTCACTTAAGGAAGAGTGTTGGGGGATTCAGGAGAGAAAAATAAAAGAGGAAGGAAAAAAAAGTACATGGTCCCTCGGTATCCATAGGGTTTGGTGCTCAGTATCTGCAGATACCAAAATCCACAGCTGCTCAAGTCCCTTATACTGTTGGCCCTCTCTATCCATGTATTCAACCAACTGTTCACATGGAGGGCCACTGTAACAGCAACTTGGGTGTTCAAGTACATTTTGAAAGAAGAAAATTAACTTACATACTATTCATTCTTTACCAAAAAAAAAAACAAAAACAAAACCTTTTTAAACTCAAATGGTTTGTTATTCCTAGAATTTTTGTGTGTTTAGAGTATTATATAATTTTTACCAAAATTTGGAAGCATAGATATTCTTCAAGTCATCCCTTTTTCTCTTTTTTCAGTAATAAGCAACCCAATCTATTTTGGAAAATTAGGGTCACATTGCATTTTCTACAGAAGCAGGGATAACTTCATGGAGTAATGCATGGTTTCAGAATACTGCTGCCAAAGCTTTTAAACTGGCGTGTGCCTTTGCAACCATAAGCATAATTTGCCTTTTAGATAAGATAGAATTAAATGGATGGCTGATCTAGTCCTTGAAATGGGTGTTCTCCATTTCCGAAATAACAGTTTGTCAATGTCTTTCTCAAATGTGGTAGCTCAGAGAAAATAATTTCATATCATCCGCTGCCATGTAATTCTAATTTCCTCGGATTGATTGCTAGTAATTGCAAAAGGCGATACATATGTTGGAGCTAGCTCATTTTGGCTTATGAGAGACACTTGTATGTATCCCTTCCCGACTCCTCATTCAGTGATGTCAGTAGCTTGAAATCAGCCATGGTGAGAGCATTTACACAACAGAAATAGGCAAGTGCTATAAATCAGGGCTTTAGGAGTGATGAGAAAAGGGGAAAGTGGGTTGTCAACATTTACCAGTACATCACTGTATACAGGGACTTTGTAAGTTTTCTCTTTTCATGTTTTATCTAACCATTCAATGTTCATCCAGTAAATACTTATTGATGACCAATTGTGGGCTCACATTGTGCTTGAGAAATAGCTCACAGGGTATTTTGAGGATTAAATGGAAACATTTGGTGGATTGTAAAACATTATCAAAATGCAAATTTTCATTGTTATAGATCACTTCTGTTGAATCTAGTGATTCATAGTCCCCTGGAGAGCTCAGTCCTTTGAGGACCTCTAAGAACCTTGAAGTTCACCAGGTACTGAATACCTACCTCTAAATTCACCAGCCAGGCATGGATTTCATCCTCAGGGAGTCGCTGCTCATTTGGACTGTTTGGTGTTAGGTCAGTGTCTGCTGTTTGGTATTTGGAAGTTCTGTTGTCTTTATCGCTATTTTAGTATCTTAGCCTCCATGATCAACAATGTATTAGTAACTTCTTGGGGTTCAGGATTCTTGTCTATGGTCTTAAAAATCTCAGAAAAATCTAGCATCCTAGCATTTTACTCTCTGCAGACAATACAGGTAAATTTTCTATCAATTTTAAGCTTCCTCTTTTCCCTGATCGGCTAACCAAAAACATTTCTGCAATCATGCGGGTATAGTGATTGCAATTAATATTTATTCATAGCACTTCATATTGCGATATAATTCTCATTTTTGTCTATGAACTCATCACAGTGACAATCATCATTAAATACTACGAACTCAAATTGAACTCCCATCTACCTAAGTAAACCACCAGCACGCTGCTGGGTGAGGTGCCATCCATGTTTCCTGTATTACTTTGGATAGCCTCTCACAGTGTTTTACCCTCAAACCTTTCTATTTGATTGTGAAGCCATCAAGATGAGAAGAACTGCTGGCGGGGTGTGATCATCTAATTTTGGCCAGCCTGTACTGGGGGAATAAAATGTCACCACCCAGATCAGTCTTCCGAAGGTGTGAGCTCAGGATCCTAGTCTCTTTTAGGTGCTCCTTAAGGAAGCTTTCAAGTGATTTTAGATCATGCTACCCTCAGGTGATTCTATTGCCCAGTATCATCTGAGAAGTTCTAAAAAGTCCTACAGTCAAGAAATCTTTCATTTACCAAATGTTTGTTAAGCAGCAGATACAATTCCATATTCCAGGTGCTGGGGGTACAGGTGTGACTAAGACAGCAGTCCCTGGGCTCAAAGAGCTTTAATCCTACTTCTCTTTCAACTATAGTTTGCGGTGCTTAAGTTCTAGTTCTGTTTGAGATGCCAATTACACCTCCCTGTGAAGAGGTCACTTAGCCACTTGGATAAAGGTGTCCGGAAATTGGGAGGCATTGGGGCTGGACATAAAATTTAGGAAATCCTGGCATCTACATATATTTAAAAACACAAGTCTGAGGCCACCAGCGAGACTGTAGACAGAGAAGAAAGGGGACTTGAGAAAGAGCTCTGGGGCTGGCAACCTTCAGAGGCTGAGGAGAGGTGGAGGGGAGGAGCCAGCAAAGGAGCCTGAGAAAGCTGACCAGTGAGGTCAGAAGAAAACTATAGGAGAACACGAAGAAGAGAAGAGACCTGCTTACTTTGTTCAACCCAGAACCCTCTGATACTTCATCCTGGTCTTTCTGTGAGCTTGATGCTGCATTAATGTCCTCTAAGAAGTAGGTATGCAGGGACTTCCCTGGCGGCGCAGTGGTTAGGAATCCACCTGCCAATGCAGGGGACACGGGTTCGAGCCCTGGTCTGCGAAGGTCCCACATGCCGTGGAGCAACTAAGCCCGTGAGCCACAACTGCTGAGCCTGCGCTTTAGAGCCCACGAGCCACAACTACTGAGCCTGTGAGCCACAACTACTGAAGCCCACACGCCTAGAGCCCGTGTTCCTCAACAAGAGAAGCCACCGCAATGAGAAGCCTGCGCACCGCAACAAAGAGCAGCCCCTGCTCGCCGCAACTAGAGAAAGCCCGCGCGCAGCAACGAAGACCCAAGGTAGCCAAAAATAAATAAAGAAAGAAATAAGAAAGAAATAGGTATGCATTTAGTTGGGAGACTCAGGATGGTGTCCCTGTCATCACTGTACTCATCCTGGATACCTGGGAAAGAAGCCCACTTTGGACCCAACCACTAGGATAACCTCTGAGCATTATGCACTGGTCGCACCAGATGCTGATGCCCATGTCAGGGCTGGGTACGTCACACTTGAGATGGAGATTTGCCATTTGCCAACAGAGAGAAGCCACGTGACTACTTCTCCTGAGAGCTGCAGGGTAAGTCTGCTTAGAAAACACGTGCAGCCGAACTCTGGAATAATGCAGGGAAGGTTTAACATTCTGCAGAACGAGTGCCATCACCTTTCCATTTCATCACAGTGAGCATCTACTGAGGTTCTAAAGTGTATATGGAGTACAATGCCGGGGGCAATAGACAGTACAAAGATGGACAAGACCTGGGTCTAGCGTTAAAGAGCTTATGTAATCACATCTAAGGATAAGAAAAGATTAAAAGGTTGAAAGTACTGCAAGGCTTGAGACCAGAACTTAAATTGTCTTTGATTCCTGTCAACTTGTCTATAAAGGGGAAGACTGTGAAGTGTGGGGCCGCAGAAGCCTCCCCAGAGAGGGCCAGTCTGTGTCTGAGGTTGTGGCGTGGGCGGGAGTGGTTGACAGCCCACAGCCCTCCTGGCGGGAAATCGGTCCCTGCCCGTCCCGAGCCTCAGCAGCAGGTGAAGAGGAAGGCTGTGTGCACGTGAGACCTGGCCAGTCAGGTCAGAGACATTTGACGGCCAGTGTGACCAGCCAGGCTAGGAGGGGCCTCGTGGCATTGCCAGTGCAGTGACTGAGCAGCCGGAAAGGGATTCTTAGACAAGTGCAGAGGGCAAGTGCCACCTGGGGAGCAGATCAGTGTTGAAGCAGAACAAAAGAGGTTGAGGGAAACTGAGCTCCGGCCAGGAAAACTGACACAAAGAGGAGAGGAGCTCAACGAGGCATCTCCTTCCCACCTTCCCTTTACACCCTCAGAAGTGTCCCAGTTTGGATAATAAAGTATCTGGTCACCTTAGGTTTAAGTACGTACATATAGTTGGGTTTGAAAAATAAACCAGGAGAAGAAAAAACATGGAGACTAAAGACCTGAAACGGGGGATGTGGTCAGAGAGGTATGAAATTAATGTAAAGTTTCAGGTGTGGAATGGCTCCAGGTAACTACAATATCCAGGGGCTGGGTGGCAGCCGCGGGAAGTTGGTGCTTCATTACCCCGTGTCGATGTTCAAGGTGATGGCAGGATCCAGGGTGAAGGAAAGGACTGAGTTGATAGCGAGCCAAGATGCAAGTCCAGCAGAGCATCCAACCAGACACAGAAAGTGGACAGAGGCTTGGACTTGTGCACAGAGGGCAGGGGTCTTCCTAGTCACTAAGTTATCAGTGTGCTTCAAATTCCACTGTAGGGACACGGTCTCTGTCTTGTTCTCTGCTTTATCCTCTGTGCCTGGCAAAATATCTGGGGCTTGTGTGTGCTCAGTAAATATCTACTGAATGAATGAAGGAAATGCTTTGTATCTGGGAAATCTCATGTGCCTGTGAGGTAGGTTCTATTCCTTGCATTTCATAGATGAATGAGTAGGCTCAGAGGAACTTATTAACTTGCCAGTTTCCTACAGCCAGTAAATGGCAAAGCTAGAATTCAAACTTAGACCTACCTTTCTCCAAAGCCCACACGGTTGATCACTACATTATATTAGTTTTGGTGGTCAAAATAAGACAGATGTACACAAACGTACACACACACACATATTTATTTTTTAAGAGCTTTTGTATGCTAGGCATTATTCTAAATGCTTTACATATATTTAATCTTCACAACCCCCCTATAAATTAAGAGCTATTACCATCCCCAGTTTACAGCTGAAGCACAGTTTTAAGTAACATGCCCAGGCAAGCTGGTTTCAGAGCCCATGCCCTTAATCACTGTGGTTTACAATTACTTGACTTGCCAGTGAATTTGTGTCCACATTGACAAACAGTAGGATTTAGTTCTTACGAATCCCTTTGTTTAGAAAGTCCTGATTTCAAAAGTCTGCTCAAGCACTCAATTAACTCTAGCTGAATCCAGGGTTCCGCTACACAGTTGGCCGCCAAAGAGGTATAGTTCCCAGATGGGAGATTCTGTGGAAGGCTTGTTACAAGCGGGGACTATCAGGAAAATGAGGAAACACACAGACACAGATTGCTAGAACCTGAAACAAAAAGCTGAAAGTCTTAGGAGACGTACCACAAAGCACTCTGGGAATATAGACACCTAGAATTGAAACTACAAGAAAAGCTAGAATGTTTGAAAAGCCTTTAAGGTGGTTATAGAACAGAATGTGTGAGGATATGGCAGAGGCCCCAGTGAAAGTTGCGGTGGAAGGAATGACTGTTAGGAAGTCTGTTGCAGATCAACCCCAGTGAGAGTGGGGCAATGCCAGTACTCGAGGTCGCCAGGAATTTCTGTGAAAGGGCAGGGCATGGGAGGCACATGATAAATTCACAAGGCTCATTTTCGGTCTCACAGTTCACTTAGGGAGCAGAACTTAGCTTTGAATTCAAGAAGTCAATAAGCCACAAGAGAAAAATGAAATGTTCTGTTTCAGACTTGTACGCCTACCCCCGTGGAGCGTGAACCCTATAAGGGAGAAGTCATCACACTGAAATCCAGAGGGACAAAAGAAGACTCCACACATGGGACCAGGAAACAGGCCCACTCCTGAACCGGGTGCTGACAGTAAGGGATAGTGGGCAGAGAAAGTTTTCCACCCTGACAGCATATGAAATTAGCATATCTCTTTCTTCCTTAGTGTTTGAAGAGTCCACGGTCAAGGTCAAAGACTTCAAAGTGACCTAAGACTCAAGGACAGTTCAGCCAAAGGACAGGCTGATAAAAGACCTCTTGATGCAGAACACTTGGATGAGCCCTCCAGGTTGAAGAATGCCTTGGGCTAGCTGGAGGTTTATTCTCTGAGATGTTAGGAAATATTGCACAGAGGCCTAGAGAATCAAATATGAGCAAGAGGCTGGTAACACAGAAGGAGGCTGTTACTGAGGAAGGTTGGCACTACTTAAAACTGAGAGTGCAAGTTTATAGTCAAAATTTATAAACCGATCAGGACTTTATCTGGAAGAAATGAATCTACGTATTGTAAAGGCAACCATATTCTAGAACTTAGAATGGAATGAAAAATGAATCATGTTGCTTTGGGTATAATTTTTCAGGAAAATTATTTGATAGCTTATTTCACACAGTTTTAGAATAATATAGATATGGTCATTTAAAAATCATTTGAGTGCTTCATCAGTTTTCTCTTAGTCTTTTGACATTCAAATCTTTCTTTTTGAAGCACATATTATCATCATCCTTGTCAATTTTCTTTTTCTTTTTCTGGGTTTTTTGGGGGGTTTTTTCCAGTTGTTTTCTGGTCCTGCTCTGCCAGGTACCTATTTCACCATGGCTTTCCTGTGATTTAAACATTTCTCTAACATCATTTCCACTGACTTCATGAAATGTACATGTTTTGCCAGTTTTTCAATTTCACTAACCTCTATGGCTTTGTTTTTTCTTTTTAAATGTGTGATACATTCTCAGATGTTTCAGCACGCAATCAGCAAAAGATTACAGAGGAGGTTGACAGGATGGACAGGGAGAGATGTTTGTGTTAATCAGGGACACTGTCTGTCAAAGGACTCGTTTTATACAAACCCAGTTAGGCATTGCAGGTTTTTACATTATGATAACCTATGCTTCCTTACATAAACCCTGAGACTTGTATAATGGGGCCCTGTGTACTCCCAGCTGTGTTCTCTGTCATTATTGAATGCTGTTAAGTTTTTAGTAATGCTGTACAGCCAGCAGTTCCAGCTTTGTTGTCATTTCCTGACTATTGGAACTATTTTTCCAATCCAGGAAGGTTGTGTTAAAAATCCAGAGGAAGATTAGCAAGAGGAAGAAATTTTATTGAATGCTGTAACATGCTACTACCAGCATTTGGAGGAGCGGGATTAATGTTTACTTTGATTATAGGATTTCTTGGGGGTCAGGCTTGGGTTCTGCATCTCTTTGTGAGGGAGAATGTTACACTGGTTCCTTTTATTCTGTTCAAAGGTAAAATCAGAGAAAAGGTTGCAGCTGTTCCCATCCCAGTTAAACGTTGTCAGCCCGTGGAGAAGCAGGCCTTATTTCAACTCCCCAAGATCCTTTTGAAAAAAATAATCGCTCTAGGCTTCTTTGATTTCCTTTCAGAAGCAATTGCCGTCTTTCTTACTGTGACTTTGTTGCTGTGTGAGATTGAAGATATAAATGAATATTATTGTGATGGAAAGTCTGTGTGAAAATTCACTGATGATTCTTTAAAATGTCATCTTTGCTTGCACCAGATTTCTTACTTTGAATTTTTAAAAATCACTTTCTTGTTTAAAGTTTTTTAATGGCTACATTTGTTTAAAAATAGCTAACTGATTTTACATTCTATTGTAATTTGTAAACATTTAGATCCTTATTGTAATTAATAAACATTTAGACCTTCATTTTATATCCTGTCATCCTGTTATCTGAGTTATGTGTGTCTTAACTAGTGGGATTGGGAGTCTGGGAGGTTGGTTTTGATTCAGAATTTCCTGAGAGACATCTGGTTCCGCAACTCCTGGAAATCCGGCCCCTCAACAAACCCCATGTAATCAAACTGGATACTCAACCTTAGAATAACTCCAAGGCAAATTATCCAATTACACTGATGAATGCAGGATTTGAGGGAATTAAATGGAGTCAACGTGGCTGAAAGATGCTGCAGTGATACCTTCTGGCCCCTATGCTTCCTGGTCTGTGCTCTGATCCTTCTGTGTGTGCAGAGAAGCTGAGTTCATATTCTTTCTCCTGGGTAACTAGGCCGAGAGGGATTTTTAAAACATGCAGTAAAATCAGGACAATTATGTTCTCACTGCAGACACATCTGCCCCGACTTACTCACTTAGATCTGGGGTGTAGTCACACTTTTGACAAAGGATGGTAGGAATCTAGTTTACTCAGTTGTGATTCGTTTTGAACACACAGTCAAAAGGATGATGAAATACATCTACGGAAGAATCACAGGTCTCTTTTCTCAGGTAAGAGATACCTTAAAATATGACTTTTCTCCTCCACTTTGGTTGATGAAAAAATTCAACAATAAGATAACTGAATCCTCTGAAAAGAAAGAATGAAACTGCTTTTTTAACTAGAAGCCAATTTTCACTCATCACTTAGAATTCAGCTTAAATATCACCCTCACTCAGAGGCTTCCCCAGACCCGACACCATAAGGTTAAGTCCCACTTTCTGTTCCTCCATATCAAGGCCACCACGTACCCCGTCACAGCACCACACCCCACTGTACTATATCTACCTGCTTTACTTGTTGGCGTCCCCCAGGAAACTGAAAGCTGGTTCAGGGCAGGGCTGTCTGGTCCACTGTTATTTCCCCAGCATCTACCACAGCACCAACTGATGGGCATTCAATGGATAATTATCAGAGAACATGAAGGAGTTCCTGCTAAGTTCCTGAATCGATACTGATGAACTAAGTGAGAACTTTCAACAAAATAAGGATAAATTTTGTGGAGTATTTTAGTGTAAAGGGGCTTTAAATGAAGAATACTGATTCATTATCTAGTATTTGAAGGATCTCTTTGAGAGAATGAAATAGCCTTAGGATTCTGCATTAACAAAATCATTTGAAATGAATGTGGGGATCCCTTCGTTGCTTACCTTAGGCTTTGTCATGAAAATGTTTGTAGAAACATAGTTCTAAATAAATGACGTAAGGCAATGGAAAAACATGATTTCAAGCTATTAATATTTAATACCTTGTTTTTCAGGATTGCCTCTGGCATACAAAGTAAGGGTTCCTTTGTTGCTAAACAATTGCATTCTCAAGGTCTGTCCAAAGACTAGATGGAATTAGTAGCTTTTTTTTTTTTTTTTGTAAATATTCACTCCCTCTGATGGGCAGTATGATGTACTGGGAAGCAAAAAAGTGTGGGATCTAAACTTCTATTTCCTATTTGTGAGGCCTTAAACAATTCTTAAAATTAAAAAGCAATTCTTAAAATTAAAATACATTATGAATTTATCAAAACATACCAAAAGCAAAAAAATTAACATAATCACACTTATATACCTATTATCCTGTTTAAGAAAGAAAACTTTACCAGTACAGCTGAAGAGCCCTGTGTGCTTCTCTATTCATTTCTCTTTCCTCCCCCAAGGTACCCAGTATCTGGAATCTGGTGTTTTATTCCCATGTACAATACATCTTTTATATATTTGCTATATGTGTACATATCTCTAAGCATTGTTTCGTAGTGGTTAAATCTCATAAAAGCATTATATAGTATGTGTTGGTTTCTTCTTTGTTTGTTGGTATGTATTCTTTGGTTTCTGCTTTTTTGCAGTCAACATGGTTGGGAGTTATTTGTTTTGCTAGGTGTAGCTCTAGTTATCCAGTTTATTGCTATACAGTATTTCCTTGTATGACCACACCATAATCTATTTACCCGTGTTCCTGTTGATAGACATTTAGGTTTTTTCCATTATCATAAACAACACTGCCATAAGCGTTTTTGTACCTATTTCCTTGTGCTCACTGAGTGCTTCCCTAACGTATATGCCTTGAGTGAAGTGGGTGGAACTGACGGGTCCGAAGGTGGGTGCATTCTCCCCTTAGTTAGATACTGGCGAATTCTTCTCCAAAGTGGAAAGGTGTGCCCGCCATAACAGAGTGGAAGAGTTTCTGTTGCTCCAGATTCTCACCAACATTAGATATTGTCCAACTTACTAACTTTGCTAATTTGATTCTTGTCAAAGTTATCGGAGTTTTAATTTGCATTTTCTTGAGCGCTAATGAAGTTGTGCTCCTTTTTATCATGCAGTTTAATTGCTCTTACTAAGCGTCAGCGTCTTCATTTATAAGATGAGAATAATAGTATCTTCCTAGTGCACAAGGAGGCTGTGAGGGTTACAAAGCCCATACTGTGTGTTCAGCATGGGCTAGCTAGGATTACTGCTAATAGTGTCATGATGAAATAATAAACAGTGTGCTGCCCAGAGGCTGCCGAAGCCTTGACTGTTCTCCTTCTGTGGGAAAGCTCACCAGCTCCTTTGGCAGCTGGAGGAGCATGGAAGCCAAGACCGGAAGGGTGGAGTGAGAGCAGGGATAGGGTGAGGGACTAGCATGGGCCTGGGGAGGGCTCAGTGGGCATGGTGGCCCTGGGTCCTGGCACATGTGAGCAGTCAGCAGGGGCACAAGCAGAAATATGGGGGATGAGCAGAGCCTGGCTCTCAAGTGACGCCTGTAGATCCAGCAGGTCCCAATGTCAGCATCTGCCAGCTGATGCTGGGACCATCTTCTCTCAGTGTTTTCTCTCCCCTCTGCCTGCCCACTGGATAGGAGACAGCATCTTCTGGAGGAAAGAGTGTCGGCCTGTCACTGCCTTCCAAGTCACAAAGCTGGATCTGAACCAGGTGATCTAGATGCTTGACTTTCCTGAGCCTGGTTCCCCATTGGTAAGGTGGGAACAATCAATAATACTTCCTTGGCAGGGAAGAGGCGAAAGGATTAACTGAGATGATATGGAAGGTCAGATGTATCCTCTTCTCGTGGCCCTCCCCTACACCTGCTTTTACTCTTTTTTGGCCTCTTTCTCACTTACCTACTATCGAACCCCCTGAAGGCATCAATAGATTCATTAGATTTCTTTGTGTCAAACCCACTCTCTCCCTTTCCTTCTTTTTGGAGACAAGTTAAAGGGAGATAAAGGCAGTGGATCTGTCATTTATTAAACACCTACTGTTTATAGACAAGTTAAAGGGAGATAAAGGCAGTGGATCTGTCATTTATTAAACACCTACTGTTTATAGAACACCAAACCCCTCAGTTTTGGCTGCCACTGTCCCTCAGCAGTACAGTGAGTAACACAAAGAAGTGCTCCGTGAATTCATCTTTGGGAAGAGAAGACAAAGAAGATTATGGTGATGGAGGAAGAAGAGAGGAATAATTCACGAATGAACATCAACACCACAGCAAACCATTATTTGTGCTCAGGGGTCAGGACGGCATTTCTCAGGAGCTATCCATAGCGTGTCAGGGGAGTTTGTAAAAATCTAAATGTCCAGTTGTGAAATCTTTTTGCCCACATTTTAACTTGGCCTATACAATAATCTAACACGATAAAATAACTATGTTATATTTGTTATATAAAATATTTGCAACTGCACTATGATGGTAAGTTCCTTGAGGGCAGGGACAGTTTCTTAACAGCTTGTGCCCCAAACAACACCAGCACAATGATTTACACAGGGCAGACCTTCACAGTGGACTTGATGAATTGAAATTAATGTACCGTGGCTGAGGGGATTTAAAGGAAAGCGTCTGAATTTGGAAAGGCTCGCTGAAAGAAAAGGATTTAAAATCCTATTGATGAAGACAGTCACACCTGGCAGAGGAGAGAAGGAAGTATATTCTAGGAAAAGGAACAGTGCAGCAAAAGCAGAGGTTGGCTCAGCCAGGGCCATCAGCCAATGGAGGTTCACTGGGGACTGGCCATTGTGGCTCTATGGGCCAACGGAGTTTTCCATAACCTGTTGGGTTAAGGAAGCATTAACAGGGCTTTTTCAAGCATTGCTTTTTGCCTTAGAGTAGGATGTAGTCTCCACAAGAACACAGAACCTGTGGCATTTTCTTTAATGACTTCTATAAGTGTGCTCAATAGATCATTAATATAACATTTTTTAGGCCCTCATTGAAAAAGAGCAGGACCCAGTGGGGCTCCTGGACACAGAAGCCTTTCAGTGTCCCCTGTTTCTTGTTTGTAGGGAATAGACTCCAGCCTCCATGACCCTCCAAAGGGCAGGTTTGAACAGTTGCTAATCAGGGAAGGAAGGGGATGCAGAGACAAGGGAGGAGACCACCTGAGGCCAGATTAAAGGAGTGCAGGCTCTGCACACACCCTGATCCTTATCAGCAGCTCTGCCCCTGAATCATTGCTATAAAACTCCTCACCAAATCCTCCCAGGTTGGGACACATGGTTTTTGAGGCCTGAGCCTCCAATGTCCCCCTTTGCCTGGCAAAGCAGTAAAGCTATTCGTTTCTACTTCACCCAAAACTCTGTCTCCAAGATGCGCTTAGGCACCGGTGCACAGAGGCCGAGCTCTCGGCATCATTATTAGGTGCCCAGACCAGTGTCGGAACCTCCCCCACACCCTGTGTTTGTGCCTGTCCTGTTCATCAGCCAGCGAGACTCTGATGGGCGTGTCACCGACCCTCATCCTGCACGGGTGCGGCCGTCATGGGGCTGAGTGAGCGCCAGCCCCACCCACTCCGACGGCCTCTCCTCCCATCCGCGCACCAGGAGCTTGCTCACCCCTCTGCAGGCAGACATTTGGGAATTATTTATTCTCCACTCCCCCTCCTTCCAGGGCCTGCATTCTTTTCGTAAGTGGTTTACAATACTCTTGAGTTGCTTTACACCTTACATATGCAACTCGCTCTAAAGACTTCTCTTGTCTGGGGAATTCTAGTAACAAGACGGCTTGCTTTCTCTTTTCTAAAAGAACACGGCATGCCCCCTCCAATCAATGTTTACTGGCTCTAGGTCTGCTGAGAGGGAGAGAGGTTTACATTAAGAAGAAGTAGACACAGCCCTCAGGGAGCTTTTAATATAATAAAATGTTACAGGGAGAGGAGTTAAAAAATTACTAAAGGGCTTCCCTGGTGCCGCAGTGGTTGAGAGTCCGCCTGCCGATGCAGGGGACACGGGTTCGTGTCCCGGTCCGGGAAGATCCCACGTGCCGCGGAGCGGCTGGGCCCGTGAGCCATGGCTGCTGAGCCTGCGCGTCCGGAGCCTGTGCTCCGCAACGGGAGAGGCCACAGCAGCGAGAGGCCCGCGTACCGCAGAAATTACTATGATTCTTAGGAGTGGAACTATGCCGGCAGTGGTGGGATTTCAAGGGAGTTCCTGAAAAAAGGATTTTCTTGTTGTGGTTTTTGTGTTGTTTGTTCCTTCTCCTCCTCCTCCTCCCCCTGCTCCTCCTTCCTGTAGGCAAAGAAGGAAAAAATGAAGGTTTCTGAATCTTAGTTGTAGGATCCCAGAATCTACCTTTATGCCATGGAGCTAATGAAAGAGGGGAAATTGAAGGCATGAGTTGGTATTTCTCTTTATTGAAATTCTTTGGAGGACAATGGTATAACACTAGGAAGGAACGATTCTTAGAATAAGATGGGAGGGGTGTGGGCAAAGACTCAGAGCCCCAAAAGTTATGCTTCAGGCACCAGAGGACACATAGCATGGGCAAGGAGCCTGGGATTTGGAATGAGAAGGTGGTTTTCATCACTTCTCAACGTGTGGCTTGGGGAAAGTCACTTACCCTCTCTGAACCTCAATTTCTTGATCCATGAAATGGAAATGATAATACCTGCCCTGCCTACTTTACTGCTTTGAACTGAATGAAGTTTGTGGACAATAAAACATTATGAGTGTGATGAGTATAATATGATGAAAATATCAATGCCAGGCTCAAAAAGTCAGTTACTCTGGAAAGCTGGTTTTGTAGTAAAAAGAAGATTCAGAATGAGAGAGATTCTAAAGGCCATGGGAGATTTTAAAATAGCCTGGTGAGATCACTGTAATTACAGAAGGACACTTTTAAGGGGAGGGTGACAAGAAAAGGATTAAATAACTGAGAACTGAACAAGAAGTATAACAGGGGCCACAGAGAGGGAGGAGGTGTTGCTGGGTCCCACTGGAGGAAGCTGGAGGTTTTGTTCACTGATATATAGAGGAATGGGGTTGGGGAAGAGCTTATAATGTGAGCATTTACTGTGAGTCACTGTACCATCCCTATTGAGTGTCATATGTAACGGCTAGAGCCAAGAACAGGCATGCCAAGTGAAGGCTAGGACTGCATTCAAGAACCCATGGAGAAGATGCGCTGAGCTGGGAGGACCAGGATGGTGAAAGGAGTTGGACACTCCAGGCAAGTTCTGAGAAAGCTCAGCAGAAGGCAGTGAGAGGAGTTCAGAACGAGCGCACGGATATCTGGGCAGAGAAGTCTGCCAGGAGGTGTAAGGACCTGCCGTGGGGATGGGTTGGAAGCCAAGAAGGTCAGTTCAGAAGGAGCTGGAATCCTAGGCAGGGTGGCAAGGATGCTACCGGGTCAGGAAGGAGAATTGGCAGACACCCTAGATTAGGACCAGAGCTACAGGGCAGAGAGAAGCTTGATTCCCAAGAGTGGGACATGAGGACAGTGTTTAGGTCTTGCTCATCCAGAGAGCAGTCAGGGACAGCAGGCTCCTTGTGACCTGGAACTATGTCTCATTGCTCTCCGTAGCCTCACTACCTAGCACAGTGCCTGGTGTTCAGAAAGCACTTGATCAGTGTTCGTTGGAATGAACCAACCAATGAATGACAAAAGAATAAGGCCAAGTTCAAAATACCCAATAAGCTTTGAATTTTATTCCTCCCTCTGGTGGCTTTTGACAGCCTTTGGCTTTCTTTCTAGTGCCAGATAATTCATGTGGAACCACCCTCACGGTCCCTCCTGAGAACTCTTGGCCACCCAGTGTGTCTCCTTCCCTTCTCTTTACTTGGTAGGTGTGCTCGATGTGGCCACATTCCATTTAGCGGCTTGTTTCCATGACAACTTGCTTCTTCATTATGCCACACCCACCCTGCCTCTCATTACGAGGCATTGCCGTATCTTATTCAGATTTCTAACCCTGTCAGTTCCCAGCCGTGTTTATATCCTGTCTGATATAGAATGTCTTACATTAAGGGAACATTGTCTTCTCAGAAAATTAACTTTAAAAATTGCATTTAAACACATTATGGCATGATTTTTTTTTCCAACTAGAAATATAAATTTTCTCCACAACTTCCTTGCCAAGAAACAAGTTCCCTGGTCAGCCATTTTCACTGACTCTTTTCAAAACTTTTTTCTCCATGCATATTTTAAAGCCCTGGAAAGAGTCTCCAGAAGAAGCATCTGGCTCCTGAAGTAATGTGTGGCTCTCAAACTTTCACCTACATCTGCGGACTCTACCCCCTGCTGGTCACTGCTATGGTCAGACCACCAGCAATCGCTCCCTTGGTACTGAAGGAGATCTGAACACCATCCCAAGAAACTGTAGTAGGCACAAGAGTCACAGTACACATTTAATTTCATTTCATTGTGTCACTTTTATTAGACCAGTCCATTTGTGTTTTAAGGCTCCCGACATGGTTTTCATCACTTTAATGAAGAAAGATCTAGCTAATCTGTTCTTAGAATCCATCTTGGTCAACTTACAGAGTGTGTCTTGACCTTAGTCTCTTTCTCAGCTGTCAACTATTTTAAGAAACACTCAGATGGGACCCACTAATGCCGGTGCAGGATCACCTCGTCTTTTCTTTTCAAGGCGGATTTTCACATCTGCTGGAAGAACTGTCTGCCACACACCTGCCACTTTTAGCCCGTGTGGATAGGCTTGTCCTTGGTCCAGCAGCTCATCCTATTCCTCACTTGGGGCCTTTCACCATTCCTTACCTTCCCATAAAGCAGCAAATGGATTCCTACCTTTGGTGTCTCTCACTTATAAGGTTCCTCGTGGCTCAGCTCAGTGTATTGCTGGGATCCTTCATTTCGATCTTTTCCTCAATGCTCAGTGAGCCTCTGTGTAGCAGAACATTTATTTATTGTGGCTAAGATATACTTCCAAGTTCCATAGAACAACTTTCCTCTGGCTGTGCAGAGGAAAAAAAAATTCAGTTCTGAAGGACCTACTATATAGCACAAGGAGCTACACTCAACATTTTGTAATAACCAATATGAGAAAAGAATCTGAAAAAGAATATATATATAACTGAATCACTTGCTGTGTACCGGAAACTAACACAACATTGTAAATCTACTATACTTCAATTAAAAAAAAGGAAAAAAAATCAATTCGGATTTCTCCTGCCCTTTTCACACTTGCATTTAGAGTTAGAATGCATCAGAGGATGTGTAAAGTTCATCCTAACCGTGCAGCTTTGCTATAACCCAGTAGAAGATATTTTCTAAAGAGTTGGTTATGCATACCAGACATACCGTACAGGGGGTGATTCTTGTAGGGGAAAGTTTTTGCTGGTTGTTTACTGTACTGGGTTGAATTGTGTCCCCCACGAAAATACCTTCAGGCCCTAATCCCCATTATCCGTGAATGTGACCTTATTTGGAGACACGGTCTTTGCAAATGTAGTCAAATTAAGATGAGGTTATACTGGATTAGGTTTGGTTCGAATACAGCGACTGCTGTTCTTAAAAGAAGAGAATATTGGACACAGAAGGATGAAGGTCATGTGAAGACAGAGACAGAAATTGGACTTGTGCTGCCATAAGCCAAAGGATGTGAAGAATTGCCAGTAACCACCAGAAGGCAGAAGAGACAAGGGAAGATTCTCTCCTAGAAACTTTGGAGAAATCATGGGCCTGCCAACACCTTGAATTCAGCTTCCAGCCTCCAGAACTATGAGAGCATACATTTCTGTTGTTTTAAGGCCTCCAATCTGTGGTCATTTGTTACAGCAGCCCTAGGAAATCAGTACATTCACCACTGGAAAACTAAATAAAGGTAAGAAGTTTGAAACTTGGGAATTTTGTCCTGCCTCCAAGGTTCAAATCCCCCAAAGATAAATGGGAATTTGCCCAGTTTGTTTCTTGGATATGAGAAAAAAACAGAGACATTTTTTCCTCCCCTGACATTGGTATCATTGTTAGCCGTAATATATTAGACTATCATATTTGAGCTACTGCCTAAATATTTACAGCTCCTCCTGGAGTATGAATGCCTAACATCCTGATAAGAGGCTGCTTGAGAGACACACCCCAGATCATGATACACAGCTTTGCACCCTCCCTCCATGCCCAGCTAGTGAATTAAACATGACTGCTTGAGTTGACTCCTTCATCTGCAAGGGCAGCAGGCAACTTGGGGGTTGGATGTGATAAGTAATGGGGATTACAAATGGCCATTGTAAATTCTCATCCAAGGAAAAGCTCCGCACAAATTGCTTTTTAGATTATTTTTTTGTTTGTTGTTTTGGGAGAAAGAGTTCTAGAGCTGAGGCTTGATGGAGAAGCTGGAGTAGGGATGGGAGCAAATGCAATAGTTTGGTAAGGAAATGATAGTGGCAGTTAACACTGGAACAAAAAAGGAGATTCAAGAGATGTGCAGCGAGGGAATTGGTTGCGTGATGGATAGAAGCTGAGTTACAAATAAAACTGACTCCTAAGCTGAGAAAATCTGGAAAATATTTGGGTCACTGGTCGTGATGGGGAATTATTTGATCTTTGAGACTAAGAAGGGCAAGAAAGAGGGTGATGAGGATGGGGATCTAGCAGCCTCATGAGCTAATAGAGCTTGTAGCGCTCTCAAAGTCATTGACTCCAAGGGTCACCCTGAGGCCCACAGAGGGGAAACTACTCAACCAAAATCCTACGGCCAGCGACAGACAGAGCCCAAGTCAGAATCCAGGACTCCTATCATCGTCCTGTATTCTTTCCAGATTAGAAGACTGGAAGAAAGTGGGAAGCTTTAGGCTGAAGCATGTAGATTTTGTAGAACCCCGCTTTATAGCTGGTAACAAACACGGTTCCCGAAAAAGAATGTATGAGCAGAGGCCACAAACCACCAGCTCATGGATTGACCTCGACTCTATTTTTTTTAATTAATTTTTGAATTGATTATTGGGAATTCCCTGACAGTCCAGTGGTTAGGATTTGGTGTTTTCACTGCTGTGGCCTGGGAACTAAGATCCCACAAGATACACGGCACAGCCAAAAAAAATTTTTTTAATTGATTACTAACATTTAACAAGTAAGCAATATATGTGGAGTCTAGAAAATGGTACAGATGAACTTAGTGGCAAAGCAGAAATAGAGACACAGATGGAGAGAACAAACGTACGGTTACCAAGTGGGGAAGGGAGGGTGGGATGAACTGGGAGATAGGGATTGATATATATACAATACTATGTATAAAATAGATAACTAATAAGAACCTACTGTATAGCACAGGGAACTCTACTTAATGCTCTGTGGTGACCTAAATGGGAAGGAAATCCAAAAAAGAGGGGATATATTTATACGTATAGCTGATTCACTTTGCTGTGCAGCAGAAACTAACACAACATTGTAAAGCAACTATACTCCAATAAAAATTAATAAAAAATTAAAATAAATAAATAAGTTAAAAAATAATAAAAGGCCTTAAAAAAAAAGGGTAAGCGAGCTCCTCTAAAACTCTGGCTGTCTAGCTGCTCTGGGAAAAGCCAGTGGATCTATGAGAAAGGAGGAAGAGCTGCCCTCTGTTTAAATTTTTTTTTTTTTTTTTTTTTTTTGCGTTACGCGGGCCTCTCACTGCTGTGGCCTCTCCCGTTGCGGAGCACACGCTCCGGACGCGCAGGCTCAGCGTCCATGGCTCACGGGCCCAGCCGCTCCGCGGCACGTGGGATCTTCCCGGACCGGGGCACGAACCCGCGTCCCCTGCATCAGCAGGCGGACTCCCAACCACTGCGCCACCAGGGAAGCCCCTGCCCTCTGTTTAGATGAGGCAGGCAGGCACAGGCTGGTGTGCCCATCTACCTGGCCGGCTTCGCTAACTTATATTCTCTACCTGGCCCCTGCCGGCCCTGGAGTCTGCCAGCCCCGGGAGTGGAGGAAAGGCAGAGAGAGGCCTTGAGTCCGAGTCCGAGGCCAGAGTTGGGACTGTTAATGGCAGGGGTGAAAAGAACCCGACAAAGAAACCCAGGGACTAGAAGGACTAGAGAGCCTAGGTCACAGAAGCTAAGGTCTTGTCCGAAAAGTCAGGGACAGACTTTTCATCTATTTTTAGATAAAGCAACAGGATGTGGAAACCAAAAATGTGGTCAGTTCTCCCATACTGTGCAATGGTGATGACTTATGCAAAACATCCTCTTTCCCTATTTTTAACTAGATCACAGAAGCTGCATCAAAGGACTGGCTGCTGACTAATCCTGTTGAGACGCCTTTCTCTGAGTTGCATAAATGTCATCCACACCAGCTAGAGAACATTTGAGAAGGAAAAAAAAAAAACCCTGTTAAGACTACTGCACATAGGACATTCTTAAAAATAGTCTTCTGAGTGGTATCAAGGTGTTCTGGGCCACAGCTTTCTGGAAGTTGTCTAGGATTTCATGGCTGAATGGGGCAGATATTCATAGAGAAATCATTCATTTATTAAAGCTGAATTAATGATCCATGATTTTTTGGACTCCAAAGTACAGTGATGACAGTTTTTCAGTAGATTACCTGGAGAATTACGCTGATTTTTTTCAGCAAAACTATTGTCTGGTTGTATAAATATCCCTGCACCAAGAACAGGCATTTTATTGGAGAAAAGGAATCAGGAATGAAAGCAAAGCGTTGTCAATGCATTATGGATGCGAACCACATCATGACAAATGGCAGGCCTTGAACGTCGTCAATATTCTGTAATAACCTATGTGGAAAAAGAATCTGAAAAAGAATGGACGTATGTGTATACATAACTGAATCGCTTTGCTGTACACCTGAAACTAATACAACTATACTCCAATATAAAATAAAAATGAAAAAAAAAAGTCAATCAGGACTGTTAAAAAAAATAAAAGAGATTTACAAGCTTCCCATTCAAGATGGGGACCTAAAAGGACCCTGAACTCACCTCCTCCCAGAGACACACCAAGTCTACAACTACACATGGAACAATTTCCTCTGGAAAAAACCTAAAAACTGGCTGAGCCACTCCTAGCGTCCAGCGAAGACGCTAGAAGGTCTACATAGAAGCCCCCGGTAGGAGAGGCTGGGACACAGTCTCGCCATAAACCCCACTTCCTCCTCTTCTCCTCCTCCTCCTTGACCCCTTGACCCTTGAGAACCCACAGCTTCTCACTGAGGAGCAAAAGCTTTAAACCCCACATTGGGCATCTCCCACTTTTAAGATCTGCACCTGAGAGACAGGCCTCCGAAACATCTAGCTTTGAAAACTAATGGGGGCTCTGTCCACAAGCCCCACAGGCTCCACGGACCTGGGCTCTTAAACGGTTCTCACTGGGATGCCCCAGCCCCAAAGCTCAGGGCAAAGCATGGATGCAGGGTGCCAGGACTCGTAGGGGGAGAGGCCCACGTGCTGGTCTTGGAGTTGGTCTGGGCTCAGGCATCTGATCAGACAGGCATTTATTTGCTGGTGCTCTGGGGGGAGGGGGCGGCTGCCATCTTGGCTCTCCCTCCGCAGCCTCCAGGGGCCAGAGTCCCCTGAGCGGAGCTTTTATGTGCGTCTGGCTGCCGCCCAGGAGCCACTCCTTGACTGCCTGGCTCTGTTGGCCAATGGGGCTTGCGTCAATGGGGCTTGGGTCCCCTGGGAGTATGGTAATCTGCAAGGTGGTTCTTGGTCTGCTACCTGGGACAGTGCACAGACAGCCGTCTGCGGCACCCTCCCCAGGCTCTCTGCGAGTGCAGCCTCTTTGCTGGTCCTAGACCTCCGGTCCGAGGTGCAGGCCCACCTATAGGGATCTATGGACTTGGATGTGCTCTCAGGGAAGGTAGGCTCTCCCTGTGCCTTGCTATAGCTCACAGAAAGGAGTTTGTACACTCCTCTGGAGTCCCAATTTGGGGGACTGCTTCCCCGGGGACACCTCGAGATGGTGGCCAGCGAGGCATACACTTACAGTTCCATAGGACTGTATATACCTGCATACTTTAAAAGCTGCTACCTGAAGGTCTGGCTTCTTAATCACATACCACAATATAGCACATTAGAAAACTCTAAATATGAAAAATAATCCTCCACAATCTCACCAGCAATCATTGACTTTTTCATTCTAGTCAGCTCATTTTCAGAATCTGTACTGACATTTTTCTTCTTGTATTGTGATTTTAAAATACAATATTTGCTTAACCAAAAAAAAAAAAAACAGCTCTCTTAAAGAGCTATGCATAAGCTCTACCAAGCACAGCATTGATTTCTGATGTGTATGTGAGTAATAAATTTACAAATATCATGGGTTACCCTCCTTGTGTTTCTTGTGCTCTCCTGCAATAGTTCATGGACTGACTTTGCTAATTGGTGCTTGTCCAAATAGATATTTTATATTCATCTCTTCAATTCTTGCTTACGAAACTTCACAGATATAGTGGTTCCCCATGATATATTATTACAAACAAACAATTAACTTGTTATTTTATTTAAAAGAACGAAGTTCTCATTTCAAAAGCTCTGCATGCATTTACCATAATTATATGGGAATCTTTTCAAAGCTGCTTTTTCATCTTTTGAGGTTCCCCCTCTAACTTTGCCAAATATAGTTATTAATAAATCTCTACAATAATTAATCTTAAACAAATTTGCTTACAATTTAAAACAAGTTTGGAATGTTTTATGTAAGCACTTTTGTAAATGTAAAAAGACATCGGGCATGCTTGAAAGTAATATTGGGTTGGCCAAAAAATTTCGTTTGGTTAATGAATACGTTGTGCAATCAAGTTCTTGGTGAAAATGAAAAATGTCTTTTATTTTTACTTAAAACTGAACGAACTTTTTGGCCAACCCAATATTTTTAAAAACTGACCTTATAAATTCTCTGATGTATGAACTTTGTATTAATACTTATATAAATGCATACCACCACCTCTTCCATTACCATAAGGCTGGATGATTATGGTCTTAGGGTAATGTTAAAGATTTCTTTTAAATAAGTACTACCCAACATATTTTTGAGAACATTTGACTTTTTTTACTTGGAGGCAGTGTGAGGGATTAGTGAATCTAATCCTTTACATCAGATTCAATCGAGTGTGTATCCTTCCTTAAAGTAAATGAGTTAACCTTATCATTAAACCTTATTTTGTTTTAAATACAAGAATAATAATAATGATAACAATAATAATAATTGACCTCAATGGTCTTTGTCAGTATTAATGACTTTGGGTGAAAAAGTTAGCTCTTACTCACTCAGAAATAAGATATTTGGATCCACCAGAGGGCAGACGACAAGAAGAACGACAATCCTTCAGCCTGTAGAACGAAAACTACATTCACAGAAAGATAGACAAGATGAGAAGGCAGAGGGCTATATACCAGATGAAGGAACAAGATAAACCCCCAGAAAAACGACTAAATGAAGTGGAGATAGGCAACCTTCCAGAATAAGAATTCAGAATAATTATAGTGAAGATGATCCAGGACCTCAGAAAAAGAATGGAGGCAAAGATCGAGAAGATGCAAGAAATGTTTAACAAAGACCTCGAAGAATTAAAGAACAAACAAACAGAGATGAACAATACAATAACTGAAATGAAAACAACACTAGAAGGAATCAATAGCAGAATAACTGACGCAGAAGAACGGAGAAGTAACCTGGAAGACAGAATGGTGGAATTCACTGCTGTGGAACAGAATAAAGAAAAAAGAATGAAAAGAAATGAAGACAGCCTAAGAGACCTCTGGGACAACATTAAATGCAACAACATTTGCCTTATAGGGGTCCCAGAAGGAGAAGAGAGAGAGAAAAGACCAGAGAAAATATTTGAAGAGATTATAGTCAAAAAATTCCCTAACATGGGAAAGGAAATAGCCACCCAAGTCCAGGAAGCACAGCAAGTCCCATACAGGATAAACCCAAGGAGAAACACGCCGAGACACACAGTAATCAAATTGGCAAAAATTAAAGACAAAGAAAAATTATTGAAAACAGCAAGGGAAAAACAGCAAATAATATACAAGGGAACTCGCATAAGGTTAACAGCTGATTTCTCAGCAGAAACTCTACAAGCCAGAAGGGAGTGGCATGATATACTTAAAGTGATGAAAGGGAAGAACCTACAACCAAGATTACTCTACCCGGCAAGGATCTCATGCAGATTCGATGGAGAAATCAAAAGCTTTACAGACAAGCAAAAGCTAAGAGAATTCAGCACCACCAGACCAACTCTACAACAAATGCTAAAGGGGCTTCTCTAAGTGGGAAACACAAGAGAAGTAAAGGACCTACAAAAACAAACCCAAAGCAATTAAGAAAATGGTCATAGGAACATACATATCGATAATTACATTAAATGTGAATGGATTAAATGCTCCAACCAAAAGACACAGGCTTGCTGAATGGATACAAAACCAAGACCCATATATATGCTGTCTACAAGAGACCCACTTCAGACCTAGGGACACATACAGACTGAAAGTGAGGGGATGGAAAAAGATATTCCATGCAAATGGAAATCAAAAGAAAGCTGGAGTAGCAATACTCATATCAGATAAAATAGATTTTAAAATAAAGAATGTTACAAGAGACAAGGAAGGACACTACATAATGATCAAGGGATCAATCCAAGAAGAAGATATAACAATTATCAATATATATGCACCCAGCATAGGAGCACCTCAATACGTAAGGCAACTGCTAACAGCCATAAAAGAGGAAATCGACAGTAACACAATAATAGTGGGGGACTTTAACACCTCACTTACACCAATGGACAGATCATCCAAAATGAAAATAAATAAGGAAACAGAAGCTTTAAATGACACAATAGACCAGATAGATTTAATTGATATTTATAGGACATTCCATCCAAAAACAGCAGATTACACTTTCTTCTCAAGTGTGCACAGAATATTCTCCAGGATAGATCACATCTTGGGTCACAAATCAAGCCTCAGTTAATTAAAAAAAATTGAAATCCTATCAAGCATCTTTTATGACCACAACGCTATGAGAGTAGAAATGAATTACAGGGGAAAAAAACATAAAAAACACAAACAATACTTTACTAAATAACCAAGAGATCACTGAAGAAATCAAAGAGGAAATCAAAAATACCTAGAGACAAATGACAATGAAAACGTGACAACCCAAAACCTATGGGATGCAGCACGACTTCCCTAGTGGTGCAGTGGTTGAGAGTCGGCCTGCCGATGCAGCGGACATGGGTTCCTGCCCCGGTCCGGGAAGAACCCATATGTCGCGGGGCTCCTGGGCCCGTGAGCCATGGCTGCTGAACCTGCGCGTCCGAAGCCTGTGCTCTGCAACGGGAGAGGCCACAACAGTGAGAGGCCTGCGTACCGCCGAAACCTATGGGATGCAGCAAAAGCAGTTCTAAGAGGGAAGTTTATAGCTATACAAGCCTACCTCAAGAAACAAGAAAAATCTCAAATAAACAATCTAACCTTACACCTAAAGGAACTAGAGAAAGAAGAAAAAACAAAACCCAAAGTTAGCAGAAGGAAAGAAATCATAAAGATCAAAGCAGAAATAAATGAAATAGAAACAAAACAATAGCAAAGATCAATAAAACTAAAAGCTGGTTTTTTGAGAAGATAAACAAAATTGATAAACCATTAGCCAGACTCATCAAGAAAAAGAGGGAGAGGACTCAAATCAATAAAATTAGAAATGGAAAAGGAGAAGTTACGATGGACACTGCAGAAATACAACACATCCTAAGAGACTCCTACAAGCAACTCTATGCCAAAAAAATGGACAACCTAGAAGAAATGGACAAATTCTTAGAAAGGTATAACCTTCCAAGACTGAATCAGGAAGAAATAGAAAATATGAAGAGACCAATCACAAATAATGAAATGGAAACTGTCCAGGACCAGATGGCTTCACAGGTGAATTCTATCAAACATTTAGAGAAGAGCTAACACCCATCCTTCTCAAACTCTTCCAAAAAACTGCAGAGGAAGGAACACTCCCAAACTCATTTTATAAGGCCACCATCACCCTGATACCAAAACCAGACAAAGATACTACAAAAAAAGAAAATTACAGACCAATATCACTGATGAATATAGATGCAAAAATCCTCAACAAAATACTAGCAAACAGAATCCAACAACACAGTAAAAGTATCATACCCCACGATCAAGTGGGATTTATCCCAGGGATGCAAGGATTCTTCAATATATGCAAAACAATCACTGTGATACACCATATTAACAAATTGAAGAAGAAAAACCATATGATCATCTCAATAGATGCAGAAAATGCTTTCAACAAAATTCAACACCCATTTATCATAAAAAGTCTCCAGAAAGTGGGCATAGAGGGAACCTACCTCAATATAATAAAGGCCATATACGAGAAACCCACAGCAGACATCATTGTCAATGGTGAAAAACTGAAAGCATTTCCTTTAAGATCAGGAACGAGACAAGGATGTCCACTCTCACCACTGTTATTCAACATAGTCTTGGAAGTCTTAGCCATGGCAATCAGAGAAGAAAAAGAAATAAAAGGAATACAGATTGGAAAAGAAGAAGTAAAACTGCCACTTTTTGCAGATGACATGATACTATACATAGAGAAACCTAAAAACGCCACCAGAAAACTACTAGAGCTAATCAATGAATTTGGTAAAGTTGCAGGATACAAAATTAATGCACAGAAATCTCTTGCATTCCTATACACTAATGGTGAAAAATCTGAAAGAGAAATTAAAGAAACACTCCCATTTACCACTGCAACAAAAAGAATGAAATAGCTAGGAGTAAACTTCCCTAGGGAGACAAAGACCTGTATGCAGAAAACTGTAAGACACTGATGAAAGAAATTAAAGATGATAC
>RJWK010021955.1:0-30164 GCA_004363435.1 Platanista minor | reverse complement strand
TGAGGGAGAGAAAAAGCTATTCCATGCAAATGAAATAAAAAGAAAACTGGGGTAGCAATACTCATATCAGACAAAACAGACTGTAAAACAAAGAATGTCGAAAGAGACAAGAATGTTATATGCTAAAGGGATCAAGCCAACAAGAAGATATAACAATTGTAAATATCTATGTACCCAACACAGGAACACCTAAATACATAAAGAAAATACTAACAAACATAAAGGGAGAAATTGACAGTAACACAATAATAGTAGGGGACTTTAACACTCCACTTACATCAATGGACATCATCTAGACAGAAAAACTGTAAGGACACACTGGTCTTAAATGACACGTGACTAAATGAACCTAACAGATACATAGAGAACATTTAATCCAAAAGCAGCAGGATACACATATGTTTCAAGTGAACATGGAACATTCTATATGATGATGACATGCTAGGCCACAAAACAAGTCTCAAGAAATTTAAGACTGAGATGCAACTAGAGATTATCATACAAAGTGAAGTAAGTCAGAAAGACAAAGACAAACACCATATAATATCACTTTTATGTGGAATCTAAAATATGACACAAATGAACCTATCTACAAAACAGAAACAGACTCAGAGACATAGAGAAAAACCTGTGGTTGCCAAGGGGGAGGAAGGGAGGGAGAGAGGTGGACTGTGAGTTTGGGGTTAGTAGATGCAACCTATTACAATTAGAATGGATAAACAACAAGGTCCTACTGTATAGCACAGGGAACTATATCCAGTCTCCTGGGATAAACCATAATGGAAAATAATTTAAAAATAAAAAAAAAAGAATGTATAGATGTGTATAACTCAGCAGAAATTAGTACAACACTGTAAGTCAACTATACTTCAATTAAAATAAAAAAAAAATTAAGACTGAAATATTAAGCAGCGTTTTCAACCACAACAGTATGAAACTAGAAATCCACTACACGAAAGAACTGCAAAACCCACAGACACATGGAGTCTAAACAATACACTACTACATAAGCAATGAACTCAAAAAAGAAATCTGAAAAATACCTGGAGACAAATGAAAATGGAAAAACAATGATCCCAAATCCATAGGATGAAGCAAAAGCAGTTCTAAGAGGAAGTTTATAGAAATACAAGCTTACCTCAGGAAATAAGAAAAATCTTAAATGAACAATCTAACCTTACAGCTGAAGGAACTAGAAAAGGAAGAAAAAAAACCAAAGTTAAGAGAAGAAATAATAAAGGTCAGAACAGAAATAAATGATACAGGGAATTCCCTGGTGGTCCAGTGGTTAGGACTCTGCGCTTCCACTGCAGAGGGCATGGGTTCAATTGCTGGTCGAGAAACTAAGATTCTGCAAGCTGTGCAGCGTGGCAAAAAAAAAAAAAAAAAAGAAACGGTAGAGACTAAAAAAAGAAAAAAGATCAGTGAAACTAAGAGCTGGTTCTTTGAAAAAATAAACAAAATTGCTAAACCTTTAGCAAGACTTATTACCAAAAGAGAAGGCCCAAATAAATAAAATCAGAAAGAGAAGTTACAATTGATATTGCAGAAACACAAAAAATAAGAGATTACTATGAACAATTATATGCCAATAAAACAGACAACCTAGAAAAAATGGATAAACCCTGAGAAACACAGTCTCCCAAGACTGAATCAGGAAAAAATAGAAAACATGAACAAACCATTTACTGCAAATGAAATTGATTCAGTAATCAAAAAAACTCACAAGAAATAAAAGTCCAGGATCAGATGGCCTCACAAGTGATTTCCACCAAACATTTAGAGGAGTTAACAAATGTATCTTTCTCAAACTATTCCAAAAAGTTGGAGAGGAAGGAACACTTCCAAACTCTCTACAAGGCCAGCATCAGCCTGATATCAAAACCAGACAAAGACATGACAAAAAAGAAAATTTCAAGCCAATATCACTGATGAACACAGATGCAAAAATCCTCATGAAAATATCAGCAAACCAAATTCAATAGTACACTAAAAGGACCATATACCATGATCAAGTGGTATTTATCCCAGGAATGCAAGGATGGTTCAATACCCACAAATCAATCAATACAATACACCACACTAACAAACTCAAGAGTAAAAACCATGATCTCAATAGATGCAGAAAAAGCTTTTGACAAAATTCAACATCCACTTATGATAAGCTCTAAACAAAGTGGGTACAAAGGAAACGTAATTCAACATAATAAAGGCCATATATGACAAACCCACAGCCAACATCATTTTCAATGGTGAAAAGCTAGAAAGCATTTCCTCTAAGATCAGGAACAAGACAAGGATGCTCACTCTTGCCACATTTATTCAACTCAGTATTGAAGTCCTCGCCACAGCAATCAGACAAGAAAAAGAAAAGAATCCAAACTAGAAAGGAAGAAGTAAAACTGTTACTGTTTGCTGGTGACATTATACAACATATAGAAAATCCTAAAGACACCACCAAAAAAACTGTGAGAACAAATGAATTCAGTCAAGCTGCAGGATACAAAATTAAGATACAGAAACCTGTTGTATTTTTATACATTTAACAATAAACTACAAGAGAAATTAAGAAAACAATCCCAGGGACTTCCCTGGTGGCGCAGTCGTTAAGACTCCACACTGCCAATGCAGGGGGCTCAGGTTCGATCCCTGGTCAGGGAATTAGATCCCATGTGCATGCCACAGCTAAGAGTTTGCATGCCACAACTAAGGAGCCCTTGAGCCGCAACTAAGGAACCCTTGAGCCGCAACTAAGGAGCCCACCTGCCACAACTAAGGAGCCCGCGAGCCGTAACTAAGGAGCTCGCCAGCCGCAACTAAGGACCCTGCATGTCACAACTAAGACCCAGTGCAACTGAATAAAGAAGTAAATATTTTTTTAAAAAAAGAAAACAATCCCATTTACAACTACATCAAAAAGAATAAAATACCTAGGAATAAATCTAACCAAAGAGGGACTCCCCTCGTGGCTCAGTGGCCAATGCAGGGGACACGGGTTCGAGCCTTGGTCCAGGAAGATCCCACATGCCGCAGAGCAACTAAGCCCAGGCGCCACAACTACTGAGCCTGCTCTCTAGAGTTCACGGGCCACAACTACTCAGCCCACATGCTACAACTACTGAGCCTGCGTGCCTAGAGCCCATGCTCTGCAACAAGAGAAGCCACTGCAAAGAGAAGCCCACGCACCCCAACGAAGAGTAGCCCCTGCTTGCTGCAACTAGAGAAAGCCCGCACTCAGCAACGAAGACCCAACACAGCCAAAAATAAATAAATTAAATAAATAAATAAGGCTCAGGGATTGCTGAATTAAAAAAAAAAATCTAACCAAAGACGACTCATACTCTAAAAACTATAAAATATTGAGGAAAGAAAAGGAACAAATGGAAAGATATATTGTGCTCATGGATTGGGAGAATTAATATTGTTAAAATGGCCATACCATATCCAAGACAATGTAAAGACTCAATGCAATCCCTACTAAAATACCAATGGTGCTTTTGGCAGAACTAGAATAATTCTATAATTTGTAAGGAAACACAAAAGACCCCAAATAGCCAAAACAATCTTAAGAAAGAAGAATAAAGCTGGAGGTACCATGCTCCCTGATTTCAAAATATACTACAAAGCTACAGTAATCAAAACAGTATGGTACCAGCACAAAAAAAGACACATAGATCAATGGAACAGAATAGAGAGCCCAGAAATAAAGCCACACTTATATGGGAAGTTAATCTATGACAAAGGAGGCAAGGATACACAATGGGAAAAGATTGCCTCTTCAGTAAATGGTGATGGGAAAATTGGACAGCTATGTGCAAAAGAATGAAACTGGACCATTTTCTCACACCATACACAAAACATAAACTCAAAATGGATTAAAGACTTAAATGTAACAAAGGAGAAAAGAATATACAATGGAGAAAAAAGTCTTTTCAGCAAGTGGTGTTGGGAAAGCTGGACAGCCACATATAAAATCAATGAAGTCAGAACACTCTCTCACACCCTACACAAAAATAAACTCAAAACGGTTTAAAGACTTAAATATAAGACATGACACCATAAAACTCCTAGAGAAGAACATAGGAGAAACATTCTCTGACATAAATTGTAGCAATGTTTTCTTAGGTCAGTCTCCCAAGGCAACAGAAATATTAATAAACAAGATCTAATCAAACTTAAAAGCTTTTGCACAGCAAAGGAAACTATAAACAAACAAACAAGACAACCCATAGACTGGGAGAAAACCTTTGCATACAATGCAACTGACAAGGGCTTAATTTCCAAAATATAAAAATAGGTCATACAACAATAACAAGAAAACAACCAACCCAAAACAAAAAATGGGCAGAAGACCTAAATAGACATTTCTCCAAAGAAGACATACAGATGGCCAAGAAGCACATGAAAGGATACTCAACTTCATTAATTATTAGAGAAATGCAAATCAAAACTACAATGAGGTAACCCCTCACACTGGTCAGAATGGCCATCATTAAAAGGTCTACAAATAAATGCTGGAGAGGGTGTGGAGAAAAGGGAACCCTCCTACACTGTTGTTGGAAATATAAGTTGGTGCAGCCACTATGGAAAACAGTATGGAAGTTCCTTAAAAAGCTAAAAATAGAGTTACCATATGATCCATCAATCCCACACCTGGGCACATACCTGAAGAAAACTATAATTTGAAAAGATACATGCACCCCAATGTTCTTTGCAGCGCTATTTACAACAGCCAAGACGTGGAAGCAAACTAAATGTCCATCGACAGATGAATGGATAAAGACGATGTGGTGTATATATACACAGTGGAATACTACTCAGCTATAAAAAAATGAATGAAATCATGCCATTTGCAGCACATGGATGCAACCAGAGATTATCATCCTAGGTAGGTCAGAAAGAGAAAGACAAATATCATATATCACTTATATGTGGAATCTAAAACATGACCTAAACTTATTTATAAAACAGAAACAGACTCACAGACATAGAAAACAAACTTATGGTTACCAAAGGGGTGGGGGCGAGGGAATAAATTAGGAGCTTGGGATTAGCAGATACAAACTACTATGTATAAAACAGATGAACAACAAGGCCCTACTGTATAGCACAAGGAACTATATTCAGTATCTTGTAATAATCCATAATGGAAAATATGAAAAAGAATATATATACATATTACTGCATCACTTTGCCGGACACCAGAAACTAACACATTATAAATCAACTATACTTCAATAAAAAAATATGAGTATATATGTACAAAAAGACATATATGACCTGAAACCACAAACCTCCTAGAAGAAAACATAGGCGGTATGCTCTCTGACATCAGTCTTAGGAATATTTTTTTGGATATGTCTCCTCAGTCAAGGAAAACAAAAGCAAAGATAAACAAATGGGACTACATCGAACTAAAAAGCTTTTGCACAGCAAAGGAAACTATAAACAAAACAAAAAGGCAGCCTAGTGAAAAGGAGAAGGTATTCGCAAATGATATGACCAATAATGGGTTAATATCCAAAATATATAAACAGCTGATACAACTTTGCATCAAAAAAAAACCCTATTAAAAAATGCACAGAAGAACAAATAGACATTTTTGCAAAGAGGAAATGCAGATGGCCTACAGGCACATGAAAAGATGCTCAACACTGCTAATCATGAGGGACATGCAAATCAAAACCACAATGAGATTATCACCTCACACCTGTTCTAGAGGTTATTATCAAAAAGACAACAAATAACAAGTGTTGCCAAGGATGTGGAGAAAAGAGAACCCTTTTGCACTGTCTGTGGTATTGTAAATTGGTGCAGCCGCTATGGAAAATAGTATGAAGGTTCCTCAAAAAATTCAAAAGAGGGCTTCCCCGGTGGCGCAGTGGTTGAGAGTCTGCCTGCCGATGCAGGGGACATGGGTTCGTGCCCTGGTCCAGGAAGATCCCACATGCCGCGGAGCAGCTGGGCCCATAAGCCATGGCTGCTGAGCCTGCGTGTCCAGAGCCTGTGCTCTGCAACAGGAGAGGCCCGCGTACCGCAAAAAAAAAATAAAAAATTCAAAAGGGAACTGCCATATGATCCAGAAATTTCACTTCTCCATATTTACCAGAAGAAAAAAACATGAACTCAAAAATATATATATGTTCATCACAGCATTATTTACAACAGCCAACATGAAAGCAACCAAAGTGTCCATTGATGTGGCGTGCGCGTGCACACACACACAGGAATATTACTCAGCTATTTAAAAAACGAAATCTTGTCATTTGCAAAGACATTAATGACCTAGAGAGTATTATGCTAAGTGAAATAAGTCAGACAGAGAAAGGCAAATACCTTATGATCTCACTTACATGTGGAATCTAAAAAACAAAACAAACAAACAAAAGGAAAACAGATTCATGGATACAGAGAACAACTGGATGGTTGCCAGAAGGGAGGGAGTTGGGAGTTGGGGCAAACGAAGTGAAGGGGATTTAGAGGTACAATTTTCCAGTTATAAAATAAATAAGCCATGGGAATACAATTTACAACTTAAGGAATATGGTCAATAATAATATAATAACTTTTTTTTTTCTTTTTTTTTTGTGGTACGCAGGCCTCTCACTGTTGTGGCCTCTCCCGTTGCGGAGCACAGGCTCCGGAAGCACAGGTTCGGCAGCCATGGCTCACGGGCCCAGCCGCTTCACGGCATGTGGGATCTTCCCGGACCGGAGCACGAACCCGCATCCTGCATCGGCAGGCGGAATCTCAACCACTGCACCACCAGGGAAGCCCTATGATAACTTTTTATGTGGAAGATGATGGTTACTAGACTTAAGGTGGTGATCATTTCATAACCTATGCAACTGTCAAATCACTATTCAGTACATCTGAACCTAACAAAATATTGTACTTCAAAAAAAAAAAAAAGAAGAAATCAAGAAGTAAAGTATCGAATAATTGTCACAATTTACAAAACGCCAATATAACAAATAAGCCTCCTTTCCTGCCTGTAAACCACCAATCTATTTACGGAGTAGAAATAAGAGCATTGATAACATTTTTTTACTTCCCTTCTTTCAATTTAACATTGTATCATAAGTATTTTAAAAATTCCCCTCAGCCTTTATAAACTACCATCTGAATGACTAAATAATGTTTTTTCAATTAAATATACTATCATTTTCTTTCTTTTTTCTTCCATTTTTATTAAGAAATAATTGACATATAGCACTGCAGAAGTTTAAGGTTTACACCATAATGATTTGACTTACATACATCAAAAACGACTACCATGGTTAAGTTTAGTGAACATCCATCATCTCATTTTCATACAAAATAAAAAAATTTTTTTCCTTGTGATAAAAACTCTCAGAATTTACTCTTAACAACTTCCATATATAGCTTACAGCAGTGTTAATTGTATTTATCATGTTGTACATTACAGCCCTAGTACTTATTAATCCTATAACTGGAAGTTTGTACCTTTTGACTACCTTCATCTAACTATCCTCCTCTCCCCACCCCCTGCCTCTGGTAACCACAAATCTGGTATCATCTGCTATGAGATGATTTATTTTTCAAATGTAACTGACTTATAACACTATCTCAGTTCTTGGTGCACAATATAGTAATTCAATATTTCTATACATTACAAAATGATCACAATGTCAAGTCTAGTTACCATGTTTCCATACAAAGATATTACATTATTATTGACTATATTCCCCACACTGTACATTTCATCCCTGTGACTCATTTACTTTGTAACTGGAAGTTTAAATGTACCATCATCTTCTTAACCAATAACTGTCAGCCATTTAAATCTATTTTTTTGTTCTTATAAATATTGCTGTATAACTATACAAAGGAATGTTTCTTTCTTTGGAATTTTTTTTTAAATTACAAACTAGAAATGAGACTTTTCCAGTTAAAGCATATGAATATCTTTATGGTTACTGATACAAATAATCCATTTTCCCAAAAGATACCAATTGAAACTAATGAATATATACGTATCCTAAATTTGCTAGCAATGGATTTTTTTAATGTTTGCTAACCTAAGAAGAAATTGCTCAACAAAACTAAGAATGTTGAACTTTTACCTACACCTATTTACAAACTGTTTTTTTTTTTTTTGATTTTTTTTTTTGCGGTACGCGGGCCTCTCACTGTTGTGGCCTCTATAGTTGCGGAGCACAGGCTCTGGATGCGCAGGCTCAGCGGCCATGGCTTACAGGCCCAGCCGCTCCACGGCATGTGGGATCCTCCCGGACCGGGGCACGAACCCGTGTCCCCTGCATCGGCAGGCGGACTCTCAACCACTGCGCCACTAGGGAAGCCCTGTTTTTCTTTTATTGTGAATTGTGCACTGACATCAACTTATCAATAGCTGGTATGAATGTTCTTCTTCCAGATTATGTAACACAAGAGTATTTTAACTGCCCTAAATCTACCTGCTTCAAACTTTAAGAAATTTTTTCTACTTCTAGTGATTGAGAATTTGTGAAAAGTACATGTTTGCTCCATGTGAAAGCTTCTTGGTTGATAGATTCTGGTATCTTGTTATTGTAATGAATATGTTTAAAATAGAGTTACTAAACGATTTTCAGTTTCATCAAAAATTTTGGCTTAACTATGATATCGCTATTATGTAAATTTTTAAAATTATGACATTACCTTTTCCTCATTTGCTGTAGAAGAATCAAGATCCTTTCTTTTCTTCTTCAATTTTTTATCTTTACTTTGTTTTGTGCCAGAAGTCTGATAAGGTTGCAAATCTACTCGAGAATGAAATTGATATCGACCACTTTCCACATCACAGTAGTAATAAATTCCAGTGGAAGGATCATAATATAGTTGATTTTCCTTTCAAAGTTAAGAAAACAGTAAGTTCTATTCAAGTAAGATGAAATAAAATAGAAAAATAGACTTAGTAGAAATGACAAATATATTCAAATACAGTAAATTTTCTTTTAAGAACTATAGTATTTTTTGGAAAAAATGAATAAAGATAACAGAATGAAAAATGCTTGTACTTTTCCAAAATACTTTACCATTCAGTATCTGCTCTAATTTTTCTAGTGTGGAAAATAAATACATTTACATATTATATTAAATCTCATGAAATTGCCAATATTTGACCATTTTTTTACTTATAGAAACAGCAACTTCATATGGTTCAAGAGAAACCTTTTAGAAGTCATGAAAACTAAGTTATGCATCAGAAAAATCCGAACATATAAAAGCAATTGCAGACTCATTCTCCATATCATTACATGATAATGCTTTGGCAGTATAAACCCCTAAACCCTCCTCTCAATGACATAAAACAAAGATTTGCCTTTCAATGTTCATGATTCAAAATCCTGGAGAAAAATCTGAAAATAAAATTAAGCTCATGAACACTACAACATAACATTCTGTACAAAGAAATCAATAAACAATTGTCTTCACTGATCAATTAATTCTACACTAAGTAACTACATAAGACTTAGAGTAAGGCAGCCATGCAATACAGAGTTTTGGTAAATTATGGATAAAAACTAGAAATATAAAATTATGTAATCATCTGCATTTATTAGATACTGGCCAGTACTCTATAACCAAGATTTAATTGAATCATCTGTATCTTATTTACATCATAAATCCATGCAGATCAGATTTGGAAACATTTTGCAAAGATATATACTGAGATTAAGCAAGTAAAGCTTCCTGAAAAAGAATAATTTATTTTTCTAACTGTTGATACTATTGCAATTTATTGTCTTTAATTCATTTTGTAGATCGCTTACAAAAATACTTAGAATTCTCACTATCTTTCCTTCAGCTAAAAACTGAATGGAAGCTTTCTGATGTTTATTTCCAGTGATAACAGAACTTCTACAACTCAAATCTTTTTAATCTGTTATGTCTTTCAGTCCAAAATATAGACATTTAAAAATATGTAAGATAATTAATTAAAATGAAAACTAAGGGAGGGTGAGAGGGATGGAGATGCAAGAGGGAGGAGATATGAGAACATATGTATATGTATAATTGATTCACTTTGTTATAAAGCAGAAACTAACACCATTGTAAACCAATTATACTCTGATAAAGATGTAAAAAAATAAATAAATAAAAAGTAACAATGATGGGGGGGAAAAAAAAAACTAGCACAATAAAAATGGCGAAACAATGAAGTCCCTACTCCACTGGGACAACCTGCAGAATGTAATTAAGCATTTACAGAATAGATGTCAGGAAGAAAGTTACAGAAAAGAAGGTAGGAGAATGACAAAGACTAACATCATATACTTGGAAATTCCGTATTTTTCTAGAAACCAAGTAATTAACAGCTATTTTCTTTGGTATTAAGAGTTTAAACATTAATTTTCTAGGTATTAATTAGTACTGTCAATTAGCATACTCCTGTGAAATAACACCCTCTTTTACAAAGTATTTACAAAGCACTATACCAAGTACAAACTGACAAGCTAATGAAATCCCTTATCTAACTAAAATATTTACTATTATCATTACATTCCCTAGAGTAGTTAATAATAGTTCCAGTAACTGGAATGGTGAATATCTGCTCCACTTTGGGGCACTACATTCTGTAATTCCTGAGGACCAAATCATATGTATAGACCACTGAGGTTGAGGTATGTGGGTATATAACTTCCAGCATCATTGTCATCAAAACCTGAAAAAATCCAATTAAATACCAGACCTTCAACAGTCATAACACTATATTATAAATCAAGAACTTTCTTTTCTGGTTTTGTCCTAGTCTGTGGTCCATTACATTTCTGATTCCACACTAATTCCCTAGTTCTCACTGTTAACAAATTGATTTTTTTAAAGTGAAATGCTTAAAAGTCACAAAATATAAAACAATGACTAATAACAAACATGCTATAAAGAATTTAAGAAAAAGACTCCTCTGTGGTCTAAAATGGATTCATAAAGATATAAGTATTTGAAACAATTTAAAAAAAATCTTACCCCAAGCCTAGAATTAACAACATTACTTCCTTTTAGTTTAGTTCTTAAACATTTTACAAAATGTAGTTGTCTCCTTTTATTAATAAATATGCTAACATTTTTGTATGTTACTTTACATATAAAAGGTTATTAGATCTCTCTAAAATATTAATCTTTAATAACACAATTAACTTATTTAATTAAATAAACATAGAAATATAGTATCATAAGCTACTTTATAAATCTTTATTCTTGCCAAATAGCTTTAAATCAATTTTTACATGCAGCTCCCTGCTTATCTTAATTCAACCTAGGGTTTAATATTTTGTATTCAAGCAGCTAAAAACACAACCATACAGTATTAAAAGGTCTGAGATACTTACAGAATCGTAATAGAATCCAGTGCTGTGATCAAAATACAATCCAGTATTCTCATCATAACTAAATCCAGTCTGTGATACAGCAGCTTCTGCTGCAGCTCTCAAACTTTCAGCTAGTGATGAACCTTCTAAGGATGTATCTTCTGTTGCTAACACAGATGCTGGCTCCTAGGTATGATACAGTCATGTCAAACAGGACAAAAACATCATCATATCAATATAAAAGTTAGCAGAATTTGAAACAATAAACAGACCTAAAAACTATTCTGAATAATAAGACTTCAATTTCTGCAATGGAAAGGGATGGCTATCAATTACAATTTGATCCACTTTAAAAAATATGAATTAGTGTGGGCTTCCCTCGTGGCACAGTGGTTGAGAGTCCACCTGCCGATGCTGGGGACATGGGTTCGTGCCCCGGTCCGGGAAGATCCCACATGCCACGGAGCGGCTGGGCCCGTGAGCCACGGCCGCTGAGCCTGCGCGTCCAGAGCCTGTGCTCCGCAATGGGAGAGGCCACAACAGTGAGAGGCCCGCATACCGCAAAAAAAAAAAAGAAAAGAAAAAAATGAATTAGTGTATCAGTTAATTCAATTCTGAACCAGTTTTGACGACACTAGAAGTGAGTGACCATTACTCAAAAATAAATGCCTAATACCATAGGGAAGCAATCCACAAAATACAGACTGAAATATTCTTTTCTTTAAGACAAATGATCTGGATTCTTCAATAATTACAGGATCATGGGGAAAAAATTTTAGAAAAGAGATAGAGAAGAAAGGTATAAATTATACATCACACATCAAGCAGTTGCCCTGTATGAACCTTACTGGGATCCTGATTCAAACAAATGGTAAAAACAAATTTATAAAACATTCTGGGAAATTTGAACAGTGGCAAGATTTTTGACATAAAGGAAGTATTAAAAAAAAAATTTGGTGTGAACATGGTATTGTGGTTGCTCAAAATTTTTTGGTTGAGTCAAACGTACTGACAAACTTTGTTTAGTTTATGTACAGCATACACTTTTGCAACACAACAGAGTAGGAAAAGTTACACATACGAACAAGTTCTAATTTTTGTTTCTCAAAAACTGTATTTTCACTGCATAATTACACGCAGAACATTTACAACCCTTGTATATGTTGTAATAAACCAAAGAAGTCTATTTTTCTACATAATAACAACAAAGAAAAACAAGTTCTTGAGTATCAACAGTTTCAAGTGAAGCATTTTATTACCTGTGAATTTGAGGCAAAATGGTCCTCTTGTCCACAATTAACATTTTCTGTCATATCAGTACGAGCATAAGCATCATTTTCTATGTGTGACTGGTCTTTAGAATTAAAAGTAGAAGCTTTGATATCCTGATCTTCCTGAACTGGGAGTTCAGATGCTTTATTTGGAAGATTAACATCATTATAGTATGTCTGATAATAATAATCTATTGCAAAAACAAATTAAGTGATATCATATCAGAATAGTGTATATAAAAAGGACCTAATTCCAAAACACTGGCACTGAACACAAAAGAGCACACGTTGCAAACAAACCGTATTTTTATAATTATACACACTTTAACAGATTAAAATTAATGGTCCAAATAAATCTGCAGAGATATATATCTTTGATTCTAATGTCACCTTCAGTACCCTAGCTGTCAAGCTAAAAAGGGAAAAAAGGTAAGCAGATTTGGATTTTCCATAGCAAGAGTAAAAAGAGAAAATGGGTAGATAGGTTGTGTTCTGTCAAAAAAAAAAAAAAAAAAATTAGCAATTCTTAACAATGTCTAACTGCATACCACAGTATATTTCAATATCAAATGACAACATGTCAAGGGCTGACTTTTTCTGTCAAATTTTGCTCATGGTGCTGACTTTTTAAAAAACATAATATTATACAGATATGTAATGTTCATACCATTGCTGTGTTTAGCAATTTGCTAAGTTGCATACTGAATAAAACAAGGCAAAATTTAATGGGAAAGATCATTTCTTGTTATCCCTATTTATTAAAACTTGGTTTCTCAGTTATTTTGCCTCACAACATAATGCCACTAACAAGGCCAGGGTTGTAGGTTCACCCTAGTCCCAGGAGGGCCTAAGAGACGGACACTGACTTGAAGCTAAGTGGAACGCATCAACAAGAAAACACATGCCCCTGGTCACAAGTAAGGTCAGATGAGAGTAGATGGCTTACAGCATAGCAAAAATTACTCAGTGAATGTGCCACTGAAAACATATTAGCAATATTATGTATTTACAGGAATAACAATACATTTCTACTTTCCCACCAAAAGAACAAATAGATTATCTGAAAATACCAAATCATATGGAGAAAACTCAACTTTGTAACAGCTCTCCTATTTATCTAGATGTATACAGATTCTAAATTTAAAGAAAACTCCACGTTAGCATGATTTGAATGTAGTAGTATTAGGATATCTTCACTATAAGCAGAATACCTGAGATTGACCAAGGAGGGTGGTTCTCTGTTTGTACTTCTACATCAGACTTTTTATTATCTTCGCTTCTCCCACAATGGAGTATTTTACTGAGCTCTTCTACCTGAAAGAAAGCAAGGCTTTAGGAAAAATAAACCATACGGCAATCTAATAATATACACACTATTCTCCTGAAATTACAATAATTATTTTTCCTGGTAAAAGTTAGAAGTACCAATATCAGCTAGTTTCCTTTTCAGAAAAACTGAAAATACTACAATATAACTGGCTTTCACCTTTTACATCTGCAGAAGGAGATGTTTTCATTCCTATATTCTCTACCTAACCTCAAACTATTACCTCCAAAAATCAGACTGACTAAATTAATAAGACCTAGTGAACAGGATCCTTTATTTCTAACAAATAAGAACGTTTTTATACTACTATTTTAATCGGTCAGCAGTTCTCCCTAAGAAGAATTAAATCATTGAATTAAATTATCTAGTATCGGGTTTCCTTGGTGGCGCAGTGGTTGAAAGTCCGCCGGCCGATGCAGGGGACACGGGTTCGTGCCCCGGTCCGGGAAGATCCCACGTGCCGCAAAGCGTCTGGGCCCGTGAGCCATGGCCGCTGAGGCTGCGCGTCCGGAGCCTGTGCTCCGCAACGGGAGAGGCCACGGCAGGGAGAGGCCCGCGTACCGCAAAAACAAAACAGAACAAAACAAACAAACAAACAAAAAATCATCTAGTATCATTCAGTGTTCTTCACCTGGAATTAACCATTCACTTAAATAATGCCACTCATATACTTTAACATAGTTTTTCCTTGAAACAGTAATCTTCTAATTAAGTAACTGGAGCAGAAGGAAAGAGAGGTGACTGCCTCAGAGATGCATCTTGCCTCCCTATGTCTCACTGAATACCAAGGCCAGAGCAACTGAGTGTGAAAAATACCCGTAAGCAGATGAAGAGCAGCCTCATCAATAGAGCTCAGTCAGACAGGAACTCAGTGTGAGATTATACCCATTATAAACACAAAACCAAAAAACAAGCTTCTTTAATGACACATAAAGCTTAAAAAAAGAAAGCTGATGAGACTGATTATATACAGATTATCTGTGCACTTCATAGATTATCAGATCTGCTGCTACCACCAGGGCTGGAACTAGAGTGAATTGAGCAAGGCACCTAAGGCACAAAATTTAAGGAGACATTCACTCTCAGCTTCATGCAAGTATAGAATCATACCTGAGAATGAGTGCCCCCTTGAATTTTTCGCCCTAGGCTACTGATCGCCTTGCTCTAATCCCAGCTCTGCCTACTACCACTATTACTATGAACAAGACCATTTATATAGTAGCTGCTACATGCTAGGCACTGCACTTGGTACTGTGGGTAACATCTCATTCATTCTTACAACCACCTTACAAATTAGTTGTCCTAATCCCCATTTTACATGTGAGAAATCTAAAGAAAGTAATTTGCACAAGGTTTCTTTGACTCCAAAGCCTGTACGTATTGTACTTTCCTGCTAGTTCACCCTCAATTCTCAAGCCAAATTTTTACTGCTCCAGATAAAACACTATCTAGTAATTAGGAATGACAGTTAACAAACTCCACCCACCACCAGGGGAGGCTGACTAGAAAGATAATAAAGAAGAGTAATTACTATCACTAGTAAAGTTACAGCTTTCTATGCATTTCATTTTTTCATATTAGACTGCTATCAAATTAACACTAATAACCAAAACGCTGGCTCTTCAAAGATTAGCAAAAACGTTTTCTTTTAGGATCTCTATAGCAAGCGGTACTTTTACAATTTAGAATTATAAAAGGGTTTTTTTTTACAGCTCATATTTTACTCCCCTTTCCCCAGAATATTTTAACAATATTTGTAGTCTCCTAGCACAGTCGCTTTGCATTGTAGTCGTCCAAGAAATAGTTGTTGAGTAACAAAACACAAATTCTCGATAATGTCATAATGTTAACAACTCTATACAATGGGCACAGAAAGTCACTGCAACTCAGCGGTTATTTTCATAGATTATTTGATAGCAAAGCGTAACAAAGTTTGACGATACCTTAACGTTCAGCCTACATTGGTGGTTTTAGGAAATGTATCAATATATGCCAAAAGACTAGACAACAGTTTAACTGAAATTAATAATTACGTGGAAACAACTTGTTGGGAAAGAGTGAGACTGCCCCGAACAATCAAGCTGAAAAGATTATGCTGTTTAAAAGTTTTTTTAAAATGCGAGTTTAAATATTTGTCCTTACTGCATGTTATAAGAACAAAGTTAGCTGCTTAGTGTCTCTAACGAAGACAGTTCTATCTTCCCTACTTCCATTAGACTACTCAAGATGAATGCCCAGAACAACCTCACACATACCTAGCGTTCAGCAATTTACAAAAATGTAAAACAGTCTGTTGACATTTACTTTGATTTAACCTCCACCAGTGTGGTCCTAGCATTCTCATTTTATGGGCCACTGAGGCTCAATATCAGTTCACACATCTAGAGTATGATAAATGGGATTCTGATTGAAATCTGGCGCTTTAACAAACTCAAAAGTGATCTAGAATAAAATATTAGAAATGTGCCTACTGCCAATGAGACTTCACAAGTGAGAAAGAAGCCTGAAGTACTTAAGTGCACTCCACGCCGGCCACAACTGCAGCTCACGCACTTATCTAAATCGAGTACCCCAACGCTTAGGTTTGCTCCAAATGTACCTGGAATTATCATCGCACTGAACTTTTAACTCTTTCAGGTACTCTATAAAGCAGTCCTGGGCCCTACCAGGGAGCCCTTCTAGGACTATCTTAAACTTCGAAGGCCTCATGTCGGGCTGGAGGCGGACCGCGCACCTGGGTGCGGAGCTCCTGGTTGTTGCTCTCGGCGCTCTGGTACAGCCGCTCTGTGTGATGCAGCAGCTTCTCGATCTCCCGCACTTGCCGCTTGCAGCTCCGCAGCTCGCGTTCCAACTTTTCCACCTTCCGCCTCAGCTGGGCCAGCTCAGGCTCCGGGGAGAGAGGTGGCGACGGCGACAACGAAGGCGGCGGCGCCTCAGAGGCCATGGGGTGCGGCGCGAAACGGCCCGCGGGAGCGAAGAACTGCGCTCAAGCTGAGACGGACGCCGACGGACCCAGAAGCCACGGGAGCGCGCGGGCAGCGAAAGGCGGCCTCATCCCCGCCCGGCCGCGGCGGCCCGCGGCCATGAGGCCCTAAAGCTGGTTACCTGTAGCCGAGGAGAACTGCGGGCAGCGAGCAAGAGGACGGACAATAGGCCCAGCCCTCCTGGCTTTGAAACAGTAAAACTTTATTGGTAACCACCTGCCCCGGCGACCGAGTAAGCCACCGAAACGTTGGAGAAATGGGCGGGCCAGCGAAGCAGGGACCAGAAGCGATTGGGCCGTTTCTGGGCTGAACCGGAAATAACGGCGCCGGCGGTGGGCGGGGCCGAGACGAAAAGGAAGCGACGGAAGGCGAGAAGGGCCTCACAGCGCACAGGCGCACTTCCCGCCGGCTGCGGGTTGCACAGGACAGGACGGGGCGGGACGGGACGGGACGGGATGGGACGGGACGTGAGGGCGTGGAGAGCGGGCGGAAAAGGTGCTACAATATCCCGGGAGAGATAATCAGAAGATCGCGCATCCTCTGGTCGCGGGATTCTACCCTTGCACACTTTCAAAACGTTTTCAAACTTTTTGCACAGAGTGCACTTCCTAGCTCCTCGTTTTACAGATGAGAACAGTGAATCTCCAAGAAATGTTTTGCCAGGGTTCATAGAATTGATGCTAAACCAGGACTGTGAACGTAGTGTTCTGACTCTCTGCTTAGTGCTTTTGCGGATTCCGTGAGGTTAGGCCCCCCAGGAAAAGAAAGCAAATTCCTAAAGGTCTGGCTTGCAGAGAGAAGCATCCCTAGTGGGAAAGTAAGCAGCAAGATTCTACGGCAGCAGGAGAGAAAAATTTTCTGTTTCAGTGCATCTATTTAGTGCTTCGTCTATGTGAAACAGGCGTTTGTTCAGCAGCCTTTAAACTGATGAGGGCTTCTTGGAACACACTTCCTTTCTTAACCAACGTCATTTAGAATTAGAGCTTGAGTTTGGAATGCCGGGCCTGAGACCTATGGAGGTCAGCGACTACGTCTTGCCTGTCCTTTCCCAGGGCCCAGCTCAGTGCCTGTCACAAGAGCTGGTATCCTTAAATATTTGCTGAACATAAGAATCCTGTTTGATGTCCTAGTTCAGTGGCCGCTCTGTGTGCTTTTTGTCCCGTGCACTGCCCACTAGTTAAGTCACAGGCGGTGAGTTCTCCAGCGGGGACCTGCCCTCTCTAGGTCCTACACACATTATTCCTTAGGCTTTAAGAGTCCTTCAAAATGGCACCACAGTGATCTTCTAGCCATCAAAGGATATTCAGTGAGAAGGCAGAATATGTACTCCCCGATGTAAAATAGAGATGTACTGCCCCCCAAAATCTGACTTACCTTAATGCATTATGACTCTAATCAAGAATTTATCCAAATCTTTTACAATAAAAGCTATGTTTCCCACTTTCTTCACCTTTGGCGGGGGAGGGTAAGGAAGTCCATAAACACCACCTGTAAGGTAACTTTAAGGTAAAGGGGACTTCCACTTTCTCATTTTATAGATGAGAAATTTCAAGTTTTTGTTTTTTTTTTTTTTTGCCGTATGCGGGCCTCTCACCGTTGCGGCCTCTCCCTTTGCGGAGCACAGCCTCCGGACGCGCAGGCTCAGCGGCTATGGCTCACGGGCCCAGCCGCTCCGCGGCATGAACCCGTGTCCCCTGCATCGGCAGGCGGACTCTCAACCACTGCGCCACCAGGGAAACCCAGAAATTTCAAGTTTTAACCATTCATTATAGAAGGAATAAATAAGCGTATTAGCTGCTACTTGAAACAATGATTTGACTTAAAGGTAATCCATTTAATCCTAAATTCTGACCTATCAGGCCACTAGTCTATAACTTACCTCTGACCATTAGTCTGGAAGAAAAGAGTCACAATATTTTTTTGAGAAAAAAAAAAAGCTTTGTGTATGAGGTGGGAATTGCATTGTTTCTATTAACAGAACTTAGTTTATAGTGGCTTATTAAACAAATTAGGAGGTTACTCTATTACATTAAGGAAGTCTGGAGATGGGCTGTCCAGAGCTGGTAAGGTGGCTCTACCAGCTCTTTAGAGACCCAGGCTCCATCTGTCTTTCTGCTCTTCTATTCGTAGAGCATATTCCCAGCCTCCAGGTCAATTCATCGTACAGTATGGCAAGGGACAAAAGGACTTTCCCAAGGCCCCACCCAGTGACTTCTGTTTATATCTCACCCCTTGCTGCAAGTGGGGCTGGGAATTGTGTGTGTGTCTGTGTGTGTGTATGTGTGTGTCTTTCTGAGCTGGACACATTATTCCCTCTAACAATAAAGGGTTCTATAAATATGGAAGAAAGAGAAAATACTTGTTGAGTAGGTAAATAGCAGTCTACCACACCTAGTTTTCAAATCAAAAGATACTTAGTAGAGTGGACAGGGCCAGTGCCCTAGAGAAACATACTACTCGGCACCCTTCATAGTATGACTTTGTTTTTATAGTGTTTTTCCTAAGTTATTATTGATATTTTGTACCTCAGACTGTAATCATACTCCTTAGTTCACAACACATTATCAACACTAGCCCATGGATGGCTCTTCTCTTTTTCTGTTTTCGGGGTTTTTTTGTTGTTGTAATTTTGGTTTTTGTTTTTGTTTTAAAATTGCTCTGTATCCCCATTCCCCAGTCCCATTACCTCCTTTCTGCCAATATGGGCACCCAGTCTCACATGTTTGATATATGACCTTAAATATGAATCTATCCTATCCTTATGTTTCCTGTGTATTTCTTTTACGTAAGTAGTATTTGGTTTTAAATCTTATGCTGTTTCTTATTTTTTCCACACTAAAGATGTTTTTAAAATTCATATATATTGCTATCGTACATTTAAGTGCTGCATAGTATTCCAAGGTTTACATATACCACATTTTATTTACCTATTACCCTAGTTGTCAACATCTAAGTTATTTCCAACTCTCTATTAATACAATTGATGCCACAGTGAAAAATCCTTGTTCATGCCACTTTATTGACCTGTGCATTCATTTCTTTGGGATATATAGCAAGGCGTGTGATCGCTGGCTCATAGGGCAAACATTTAATTTCACTACGTTCTATATTGCTTTTCAGAATGGCACCAACAGTGCACAAGGAGTCCTTTGTCCTCCACATTCTCTCCAATACATAATATTAGTCCCTCTTGTACATTTATTTGCCATTTTTATGTGTGTAATGAGGTATTTCACTGTTGTTTTAATTTGCAATTCTCTGATTATCAGAGAATTTCATATATTTATTGAAATGGCTATTTGGACTTTCCCCTCTGTGAACTGCCTATTCATATTTTTTTTTGCCTATTTCTTTCCTGTTCTTTTGCAGTTCTTTCTATAATCTTGATGTTAATCCTTTACAGTTTTAGATATTGCAGAGATCTTCTCCCAGTCTGTCATATATCTGTTAAATTCATCTATGGTGTCTTTTATTGAACAGAAATCCTTAATTTTTATGAGTCAAATCAGTCTTTATTCAACTTCATTTTATTTCATATGTTTTATGATTTGGGCTTTTGAATCTTATTCGTGAAATCTTTCTCCACCCCTGAGTCATATTTTCTTCTGTAAGGTTATAATTTTAACCTTCACTTGTAGTTCTCTACTTTAACTGGAGGGATTCAGATGTATTTTTTCCACACACATTTATCATCTATCAAGTTCCCGTGTATATCTGAGTTCATTTCTGAGCTCTCTATTCTCTTCTGTTTGTTAGCCAGAACTATTCTACATTCAACACTTTGGTTTTGTAGTATATCTTAATATCTGCTAGGGCAAGTTCCCACTCTGCTTTTATTTTTCAAAATTGACCTACTCGTGAACCTCTATTTTTCCATGTAAATTTTAGAATGAGTTTGTTGAGATCCTCAAAACATCCAAAGGAATTTTTATTAAGATTGCATTGAATATATAGATTTATTCGGGAAGAAATACCATAAAACTTTACATTGTTAAGATAACCCATCCACATACATTCTTTTTGTTGATGTTGTTCAAATTATTCATTCTCTTTTGTCCTTAATAGAGTTTTAATACTTTTTCTGTAAAAGTATTGGGCATTCTTTCTAAGGTATTTCCTAGGCATTCTGGTGTTTTATTGCGAATGAAAATTTTTTTTTCTAGCATTTTAGAGAAAAAAAAGTCAAAGTGATGGATAGTTTTCTAGCTTGGACAAAGAAGGTAGGGACCATTGGAGAAGAGTATGTTACACAGAGGAGGGTTGCTTTAGTTTTGATTTTGTTGACCATATTGAGTTTGAGGTTCCTTCAGGACATCCAGTACAGATTCTCAGTAAGTAATGAGCATTCTAGAAGCCCGTCTGAAGCTTAAGAAACAGATCTGGCTGTAGAAGTAGTGTGTAAAGCAAACACAAATGGCTCCAAGGGCTAAGGAGATAAAGCAAATAAATGCACAGGGCATAGGGCAGCAACTACTCAGTTCTGGAGAACTGTGAACGCACGTGGGAATGTGAACCTAGTGTTACAGAGCTTCTGATTTTTCAAGGAAAGCCAGAAATTTGGATTTTTATGGGACATCTCTTTAAAAACAATGGTTCAGGGGCTTCCCTGGTGGTGCAGTAGCTGAGAATCCGCCTGCCGATGCAGGGGACGCGGGTTCGTGTCCCGGTCCGGGAAGATCCCACATGACGCGGAGCGCCTGGGCCCGCGAGCCATGGCCGCTGAGCCTGCGCGTCCGAAGCCTGTGCTCCGCAACAGGAGAGGCCCCAGCAGTGAGAGGCCCGCGTACCACACACAAAAACCAAAAAAAACAAAAAACGATGGTTCAGATTAGAAAAATCATTTCTATGGTTTCATTATTACATCCTCTTCACTGTACATGTGTGCTTCAGGTGCTGCTCTGGAGTCCTATTTTTACCATCACTGCCACTGCCATCTTTGCTCCTCTCCTCCCCCTTTCATTGTTTTCTAATTTGTCTTTCTTTTCCTTTCTCTTTCCCCTTGATTTTATGATTTTGTTTGAAAAAGTTTAACTCTCTCTCTCTATATGTATCACTAGTCAATAATAGAGCTGTGCTTATCTATGCAGTGATTCAAGTAAACCCTATGTCTAATTTAATCTTCAGCCCTTTGATTATCACTTGTAGTAGATGCTGCGGAAATCACATTAATGGCCCCACTTCTTTATCTATCCTGGAGTCACATCCTTTGCCACGTGACTTCGTGGTTTCCTTCACTATAGAGGCCCTCCCTTCCATTTTTGAATCTGGGTTTGGCTGTGTAATTTGCTTTGGCAGCTTGAATGAGGGGATGTGCCAGAACAGTGGACCAGTTCCCAGCCCGTGTCTCAGAAGGCCTTAGTATTTCTGCTTGCTTTCTTGGATTCCTGGCATTGCCATGAGAAGGACACACCTAGGCATATACGCTGGTCTCAGAAGGAGGATAAATAACACATGGAACAGATCTGTTCCAGCTAATACATCTGATACTCTAGCTAAGCCCGACAGAGGCCCCAGGAAAACTTCAGACCCTTTGCAATCCCAGCAGCGATCAGCCAGCCCTGCACCACCCCAGGTTTGTGAAGAATAATAATTGGTGGTTGTTTGAAGCCACTGAGCTGGGGACATTTTGCATGCGGCAATAACAGATATTAACCTGATCTAAAGCCTTTCCAGGAGCCTGTGAGTTTCAGCAGGCTGGAGTCCAAGCACTGAGTTATTAGGCTACAGGTATCCCCCGTTTTTCCACAGTTTGAGTTTTACCACTTTGCTTCTATGGATACCTGTTTTTGCTAACAAAAGAAATCTGGAGAGGATTTCCACTTTGATTTAAAAAGGTAAAAGCTGAAAATAGTGTTCAGCATTTGTTTTGCAGCACCCAGAGCAGCGAGAGTGGCACCACCAAGCTCCTTCCTGAGAATTACCCTCAGCATCTCAGCATCAGCCTCCACAGCTTTGAGCTGTGTCTGTGAACATCTGTTCTTTATCTCCATTTATTTTGTGCACCCATTAGAAAGACGTGTCCTAAGGTATCAGAAACACCTAAGAGAGCTCGTAGGATGTTGTGCTTAGCGTAAAACTGGATGTAATTGTTTTGATCGTGGTGAACAAAATAGACACCGTGCGTGCATCAAACTTGACTGCATCCACCACTTGTACTAATTGCACCCGGAAAGAGAGATTCTTCAAAGCTGCTGAAGTCACTATTGGTTCTGCTAGGAGCAAACTGTACAAAGTGCAGTGTTCACTTAAGTTATCCTACACCTAAGGAGAAATCAGTCAGTCTTTTCAATAAGGTGAAACAGAAAGCACTGGTTGACGGTGGTGAAAATGTTGCAAAAGTGGAATTTAAAGGTAGTCATGGGTGATTTGATCAGTTTTTGAGGTGAGGGGAGTTTCATAGCTTAAAGGTTACTGGAGAGAGTGCTTCAGCTGATCCTGAAGCTGCCAAAAAAGGTCCCAGAAGAACTGAAGGAAATAATTACAGAAGGTGGTTATTTGTATAAGCAAGTGTTTAACTGCAAGGAAACAGCAATTTATTGGAAAAAGTTGCCAAGCAAATCATTAATTTCAATACAAGAAAAGCAGGCTAAGGGACACAAAGCATTGACGGACAGGTTAATGCTAATGCCTATTATTAACACCACTGGTGATGCTGTCCTTAGGCCTCTACTAAGGGTACCATTCAGAAAACCCGAGGGCACTTAAAGGCATTGATAAGAATACACTTCCTGTTGTGTTTCCTTCACATCCAAGTGTTTGGAATACCCAAGTGTTTGTGTTTGTGGAAGCTGGCAAAGATGATGTCAAAGAGGTTTTGGCATTCCATGACCCACAGCTGGCAGGTAAAGAGGGTCATCCAGGAACTGACCATGAAGCACTTGTGTGAGCTTTCACCCTGACTGGCAGAGCTGCAGTGATTGCAGAAAAGCATGACTTTAATTTTGAAAGGGCACGTAGGTTTAGGGCAGTTTTGCAGGATGTTTTGAGTACCTACAAAGAATTCTGTGACAGCGTATTTCATGAGGCTAAGCAGTCAAGCACGTTGTCATATTTCAAGTCTTCCACATCAACCACAGCAGCCATCAAGGCAGGCAGACACGGAAGGTGTAGATGTTAGTGACTGGTCTACCCTGATGGATTTCGATGGTGATGAGATCTTAAGAGGTGACTGTCTTCCTCTCCCTCCTACCTGTCCTCTACTTCCCACCACCCCAGCCTCCCATAACTCAGCCTGACACACCGTCGTCACTACCTCTCTGCCTTCCAGTGTGCTTACTGTCTTCCCGCTTCTGATAAGCGAAACTACATTGTACCATACGTTATTTCTACTTTATCCAGCCTGTGTATTTATCATATCACTCCTGCTTTTACCATATGTTCGTGTTAGTTTAGGTTTTATATATTATTTGGTACGATTTGGTAGGTTATTTTTGGGTCTGGGAACACTCACACATTTTTCCATTTAAATTCACAGTAATTGCTTCTCTGCTTTACGCAGTCTTGGCTTACGAAAGTTCACAGAGGCCTGCTCTACTTTCGGATAGTGAGGGAAACGTGTATTCCACAACTGAAGAATACTCTCAATTAACTAAAACCTGATTTAGATCCAATTTCTTTTAGCGTAGCATCAATTCTATATTTAATGAACACTCACCTGTCATAATTTATGTTGAATCTGGTAGCCAACTCTCTCCTGTCTGATCCTGCTATTTGATATCACACAAGAATATCTAGGGAGCCATAGCATTTCAGTAGTTCTGATTTATTGCTCTATATTACTTCTGGTCAATTGCCCATTAACTGTTTCCTCCTCCTGGAGACCCAAGGAAAGAATGGGTGGGTGTAACACTAAAACCCTGGAGTGATAGTAAAGGAAGGAAGCCAAAGGAAACTAGCCACGCCCATCTTCTCCACCCCCAACTGAAATACTTACACTTTGCGCCTTCATTGTATAATTGTGTAATGAGTAAAAAGATTTACTATATTGTAAATTTCCCCATGTTGCCTCCACCCATCACACATGCTTAACGTGGAGAATGCTGACTCTCCAAGGAGAGTCTCTCTCCACTAGACGCATTCTAGACCTTTAACATGCAAAAATCAACCCTTTAGACTAGGGCAGTACTTTTTCAAACTCCGTGGTGATGGACCGTTAAAAAATGGATCAATCTATTGTGGATTGATACTTTTGTAAAATATAACAAGGTGTGTGTGTGAATAGGAAGAGGAGAGATTAAGGGATGCAAGAAGTTTCTGGGTAGTAGGAAATGATTACCTTCAATAGCTTAAGAGATACAAGTTAAAGTTTGGATATGTAAAAAATTACTTGGCTATTTGAATTGTACTTTGAATGCAACTGACCATCATTAGGTTGTTGGCACTAAAATTGGATACAAATACAAAAATTTGCAATTACGCATCATTGCTAAATTCTTCTGAGGGTGTTCATTGCTAGTTGGTGCCTTTCAGGCATCCTACAGCATAAGTGGGAAGGTGACTAGATAGTTCTTTAAAAAAATCACTCAAGCCAGCTTATGCTGAACTATGTCTAACTACCCATTGGTGGAAACATAGGTAATATCCTTGTCCTGAGCTTGAGCTTGTAAGAAACTTTTATTCACAATGTTAAATTCATTCATTTTCTCACTGCCTCCAAAGTTCCTGGGACTCAAACCCTTTCTGCCTTCAATTTTTAAAAGTGTTTTTGTGGCAGACACTGCTGGTTGTCAATCCAACAGCCATTCTCCCTTCTTCCTTACAAGGGAACCACATTTTGTTCAGGGTACCAAAACACCTAAGTAAAAGTCTGTATTTCTTACCCTTCCTTAAGGCTGGGTGACCATGTGACACAGTTATGGCCAAAGAAGTGTAAGTAGAAGTCTAGAGGAGAGGCAAGTCTCCTGGGAAAGCCATTGCTTTCCAATAGACAAATTCAGGCTTTTGCCTTTGCCTTTCTCTTTATTCTTATTCTCCCTACCTGGAAAGTGGATATTATGCTGGAGGTGGAGCAGCTATATTGTAACCATGAGGCAATCATGAAAATGAACACCACATTCGAAGGAAAACAAACCAGAAGGATAAGAGGATCCTGGGATGTTAATGACTGACACTGTGAATTGCCTATCTCTGGACTTCCTCTTTGGGGAGAAAAATAAACCCCTTTTGATTAAGTCACCATGGTTGGATTTCTAGTTCATTGAGCCAAAAATGTAATTTCTAAATGACAGTTATTTTTATGTAGAGTAGTACTTCTACTTTGCTAGATGTCTTAATAAGTTTTAATAACCTAACTTTTAATGAGTAAAACATTTACTACACTAGTTTCTAGACATACTTTGTAAGAATTTCAACTCAAGAAATGATTGCTGATAAAATGACACTAAAGCTAAGAACTTAATTCTTGGTGCTGTTTTGGTTAGCAATGGAAGATTTGAGGATATATAGGTTTTTTTCTTGACCATCTTTTGTTTTTCCTCTCTGTGACTGGCCTGGGAAAATTTCCAGTTAAAACATTTCAATTGGCTCAGAGATGAAAGTTTTATACCCTCCAACCTTTTCTCCAGAAGTCAAGGATTAATTAATTGACAAGTGTCCAGCAATTAATATCTTAAAACTTACTAGGAATTTGGCAAAGAAATTGTTGTGGATTCTTTTCCAACCAGTGTGACAGAAAAATGTTCCTGGTGTGTTTTGAAGTTTCTGACTTTTCTCTTTTCACTCTGGTAAATATTAACCGAGAAGTGGTGTATAGAAGTTGTATCCATGGTGGAAAGAGGAGGCTGACTGGTTGTGTGTGTGTGTGTGTGTGTGTGTGTGTGTGTGTGTGTGTGTGTAGCATTTGTTTGCTACCTGGGTTCATTTGGAAATTAGAATTTGTTACATTTGTAGGTAACTTTGATTCAGGCTTTTACAGATGAGTAGTAGATTTTGCTGTGAACGTAAAACTCTCTAAAATAATAAAATCTATTAAAAATGAGTAGTAAGCAGAATACCTGTGTACCGAGTACCACCAGTACACCCCCAAGATAGCAAGTGTTCAGTATACGCTTGCTGAATTGAACGGTAAGAGCATTAAGTGCATGAGAAAACGCAAGTAATTTATATACCGATGGCTGGAGTGGTGCAGAACTGTGGAACTTACAGAGTTTACGAACTGAAGAAAGTTACGTGAAACATTGGTGATATGTGATTTTTTCCATGGTGCCACCACTTCCCAGCGAGAGATGTGATCAGCATACAGCCACTCTGTATGCTGATGCAGCATACAAGGATGCAGCTCTCTGCTCGGCTCTTTCCACTGAGCCCAAGCTTGACTTCGTATTCCCCAACTCTTCACTTTCTTCTTATTCTCCCTGTCCTTCGTAATCCTCAACACAACTGTTCCAGTCTTTAATATGGTTCTGCCAGTATTCTTCTTCATCCTGATTTCTAAAATGTGCATAAAATCTTCAAGAGAGGCTTTAAAGGCAAAATAGGGTAACATCTATTTGTTCGACGAATATGTACGGAACACCAGCTACATGCCAGAAACGGTGGTGGGCTCTGGGCATACAATGGTGAGTGAAAATAGATTCAGTTCATTGTCATTTACAGTCTAGTAGGGGACACAGGCATTAGTCAAGAAATCACTTGCAATTCTAGCATTTCTTTCTTTTTTTTTTTTTTTTTTTTTTCGGTACGCGGGCCTCTCACCGTTGTGGCCTCTCCCGTTGCGGAGCACAGGCTCCGGACGCGCAGGCTCAGGGGCCATGGCTCACGGGCCCAGCTGCTCCGCAGCATGTGGGATCTTCCCGGACCGGGGCACGAACCCACGTCTCCTGCATCGTCAGGCGGACTCTCAACCACTGGACCACCAGGGAAGCCCTAATTCTAGCGTTTCTAAATTCCTATGTGATGTTTACGTTAACTAAATGTGCTTAAGGCGAATGGACTTGAAAACTTTCAGAAGGCATGGTTTAACACGTTTCTCATAAAATGAGATTGCCAGCATAGAACCATATCATCCACTGAATGCAAATTACTTCATAGAACTACAAGTCTTAAAATGTAATGGAAGTTATATTTAAAAGAAGCACTAAAGATTGTCAAAGAAAGTAGAGTAAGGGAAGTCTTGCAACAAGGTCTTTGGTTCCACTAATTAGATTTAAGAAAATAGCAAAGGAAATTCTCTTCTAGAGAATCAAAACAGACAACTGGGACAGAATAAACACTCTTTCCTTGTTAGGGAACCAAAGCGTACTCAGAACCTTTCTCCCAATTCTTCCACGCTCAGGCATTCTCCCTGGAGCAGCCAAGTTCTCTCGAGATTGGCACAGCATTGTAAATCAACTATACTTCATTAAAAAAACTAAATTGAAAAAAAAGCGTGAAAAGATAGGAATGTTCAGACCATTCTAATATCCTCATCATTATACAGCAATATATAAAATTAATAGTTTATATTTGCTTATTTTTATTAATTTATTTTTTAATATTTCTAATGTTAAAATGTTGTCACAATTATAAGTGATATAATAATATAGTATGATTTTCCCCTAGATTCTTAGAAAAGTCTGAAGATCAGTCCAGGATAAGGGAAAGGAGTGGGTTCTGAGTCTAATGAACATCAGTCCATCATAAAGGAACACAAGACTGGAGTTGGGGGAAGGAAAGAAAGAAGCGTCCTTAGAGAAGGCAAGGAGCTAACGGGAGGACAGCTTTTTTCCTAAGACCAGAAGGAAACAAGAGGATGGAGGAAAGAGGAACCAGGGGGCTGGGGGCTGGGTTGGGAGCCAGGAAAAGTTGCTCAAGGAGAAAGAGAGGGGATTGCCCTGGAAGAGCTGGGCAGATGCATCTGAGATAGGTCCTCCATGAGGGCTGTTGATTCAGAGCCCAGGACCTGCTTGGAATTGAGCCATCACCTGTGGTTTGCCTTGCTTTCATTCAAGGGAATGTCTCTACTACCTGCACTAGGGGACTTTGACAAACGGTCCTCCTTTGGGGTCCACGAGGACTTCATTCCTCCAGCAACCTCCCCTACTGATTGCCTAGGAAGACTTACAAACAACCCCTTCTCCCCTATTTGCTGCCCAATGCATACCACACCTCCAAGACACCGTTGAACTCATGAACACAAAGAAGAAGAGGATTGATGGGGTCTGGACTAGACCCCCAGTGGAGTGAGTATGGGGAACATCTTACACTAATACTTGGGGTGGGGGTCTGAATGAATCCCTCTTGATGCTGGAGGAGGCTTCACCTTCTCTCCCTGCCTTTTTTTCCCCAAGATAGAGTAATAGTTATTGACAATTCTCTTGTAATAATTAAAACTATTTAAGAGTATAAAAAAGGAAATTAAAATTAACCAAAGGAAACATTAGAATGACAGGAAGACATATTTGCCCTCTTTGCTGTTTCAAAGAAGGGCCTGTCCACGATCCTATCGTTTTATGGAAATATATCTACTTCTCACCTTGCTTTAGTTCATGAGGATTTAATGTGAGACCACAATGAATGAATACTTAATCACCAAAGTAATGGTATTAATTTGTTGAAACAGTCTCCTGAAGAGAAAGGAGAGAATGTTTGTGAGCCTAACAATCTTGTTACTATCATCAGATTTTATTAAACGTAGCCATGGCATTCTGTTTGGCATTAATTATATCTAGATATAAAACAGTTACGAACTAATTAAGGCTCGTCTGAATAGACGCCAAAAACCTAGAAGAGAAAGACAAAATTGGGTGCTGAAGGAGCTCATTTGGGTTCCAGAGGACAACTAGTATAGAATTAACTTGATAAATTAGTGAAAAGGTTTAACTGCAATGGGGACATAAGTGGGGTAGTAAAATAACAATGTTTAGACGGAAACAGGTTAACTAAATCTCAGCTCTGCTACACATTTGCTGGGTGACTTTCGGCAAGTTTCTTAAGCACTCTGTGTTTCAGTTTCCACGTAAAACGGAAACTAAATAATAGAATCCTTCACATAGGATGGTAGGAGGATGAAAAACAATAACTCGTGCCAAGTGCTAAACTTAGAACCTGGCACATGATAAGTTTGGAGTGAATATTAATCATTTTCTATTACTGTTTTTTTTTTTTTTTTTTTGCGGTACGCGGGCCTCTCACTGTTGTGGCCTCTCCCGTTGCGGGGCACAGGCTCCGGACGCGCAGGCTCAGCGGCCATGGCTCACGGGCCCAGCCGCTCCGCGGCATGTGGGATCTTCCCAGACCGGGGTACGAACCCGTGTCCCCTGCATTGGCAGGCAGACTCTCAACCACTGCGCCA